>BHEV01087642.1:0-5000 GCA_004319985.1 Emydocephalus ijimae | reverse complement strand
AAGAGGGAAAAAAAGAAGAAGAAAAGGTTTATAATGTCTTTATCTGTTGATGAACTAAGAAAGGAATATGGAAAAACAAAGAAAGAAGGCAAGGATGCTGTGGGAGAAGCCTCTTACTTTTTAAAAATGGTGCTTGCTATTTATCAGCAAACACAACAATTGATGGAGGAAGCAGAAGAAGAAGCCATCTTTAACGAATCCAAAAGCTTGATCAAGAAAGAAAGGAGAAAGAGAGGAAGGAAAATGAAGGACTTAAGACCTAGGAAAAAAACACCCAAGAAAAAGAAAAATAAGATGCAAAATCAATACAATGTTAGAAAGCAAAAGAAAAGAGGAATACAACAGAGAGGGGAAGCTACAAAGGCGGAGGTTAGGAGGGGGGGGCATAAAAAGGCCAGGTGGGATAAGAAAGGAAGGGAAAAGGGGGGGGAAAGCCACAAAGGTATGGAACAAGATGGGAAAAAGCAAATTTTTTTCAGGGATAAAGGGTAATGTATAATTTTTTTAAAACAAAGATTCTGCAAGGTACATAAGATAGTATTGTAGTATTTGTATTAGAAATAGAAAATTAGAATTTTATAAGATCTAATAAAAGATTAAAATACTAAAATGTTTAATAATGATAGATTTTAAAATTTAATAAAATATTAACGGGAATGTTTAAAATATTTAGTTTAATTATAGAGTTTAATTGACTATTGTGTTGATGTTATTATAAACTTATTATTGCAGCATTTCTCTTTGAAATAGATAATTGGAATGTTACAAGATTTAATATTTAATTATGCATTTAATTATTTTATGGATTTTATAGATTTACTATTTTTTCTTTTTCTTAAAATTTAGTTGGCAGAATATACTAAGCAGAATCAGATTGGGAACTAGGTGTTATTTTAAATGTCAATTTAGGGGAACGATAGAAAGGCATCATACTTCAATTCGTGATTTCAGGAGAAATCTTTTTTTTTTTCTTTTCTTATAGGGAATGAGATAAATGGATAATTGGAAAAGAATGGACAAAAGATACAAATATAATGATTTAAACTAAGATGAAATAAATAAAATAGAATTAAGAAGAGGGAAAAACGGGGAGAAGCTATATAGAAGATATAGAATGGTAAATAAGATAGGTAATGGTATACAAGATGAGCATGAATTTAATTGAAGTCCGTATAAAGAGAGGTAATCTGGGGCCAAGCCACTTTCTAAAAAGAAGTTTTATGTTTTTGTGTCTTGTGTGTCTATGTTCGTTTGAGAATTTATAAAACCTTGGAGAAATGTCAGATGAGAATAATTATAAACAAGTCAGAGAGAAATGAATATGATGACTATAAAATGGATAAATAATTATAAACAAGTCAGAGAGAAATGAATATGATGACTATAAAATGGATAAATATGAATTATGTTGTATAAAATAATGTTTTATTCGACTTGTAAAAATTTATAATGGAAAGAGGTTTTATGTGTTCAATGCTTAATGATGTTTTGTTTGTCTTTAAAATTAATAAAATTTGTCTCAAAAAAAAGTGAAAAGTGAAAGGAAATTATCCATTTTTAAAGAAAAGTCAGAATTCTTTCCAATCAATTAGGCTTTTTTTCTTGGTTAGCCTCCTCAGAGGTTATATGTTCTTGCATAAACTAAGGTGTGATCTAACCGTGATTGTGAAATTCCCATTCAAATAAAAACTGGAAATAACTGGGTGGGTGATTTTCCATGTTGTCTCACAATCATTCTCTCTACAAAAATATGCACAGACCCATTAACCAATTGTTCATTTGCTCATTCCCTCCTCTCCACCCCACAAGCTCCATGGAATCTTCTGATCAAAAATGGAAATCTGAACTTTCCATTACTACAGTATATGATGGAAGCGTATGGGAAGAAGATTTCTGAGGTACTTAGTCTTCCTTGGAAGTAAATTCTGTGGGGCTGAGAAACTATACATTGACATAAAATATTGTTATATATCTGAGGTGAGTGTTATCTGTCTTAGATCCTGATGAGTTCGAGCTTTGAAGTACTGTTCATTCTTTTCTCTTTGCACTTCCAAACAAACTCAAATAATTTGGAATTTTTAAAAAACCCAACCCAACTAAAACCAAACAAACAGAAACAAATCTTGGATTCCCAAGAAATGTCTTTTTTGCAGAAACAATTTTTTACATAATCCAGCTGCTTAAATTGACAAATTGACCTTGTTAGCTAAATAATCTGTTCCAAGGCCAACAAGCATCTTCTACACAGTAATTAAAGTAACCTCAGGGGTATGTGAAAGGCCTTGTTACCCAAATGTATACCTTGATGCAATCCATTTCAGAGTATTTTCAATACACCCAAAGTTTCAAATTGGGTGATTCTCACTGCACCCATCATCGGATTCACCCATACCCAACATTAAAATATGCCCCCAACTAGATAATCCTAACATAGTAACTCACAAGTCTTCTTGTTGGCAAGGAAACTTGCTGATCTTTCCCACGCTAGAAACTGCTTGGATCTCACTTCCCATAATTAAAAACTAAGCATAATGAGGGTGTTAAGAATGGGCAGCAAAATGTATTTATTTTTGTTTTAAGTGGGATGGGGAATTTTTGTTTCTCACCTGTATCAGGCGAGCTTGTCAGCTGGAAAACTGACAGCCCCATTTCAAGACCCGAGTGTCAAGACCCAAGTGTTGTGCAATGGGGTGAGATCCTGTTCCCTGCCCCAGCTGCTGCCCATCTAACATTTTGAAAGCATGCAAATGCAAGGTACCACTTCAATGGAAAGATAACAGCTTTCTATACAGCTTTGGCATATAGCTATATTGGCCACATGACCACAGAAAATGTCTTCAGACAATGTTGGTTCCCTCAGCCAAGAAATGGAGATGACCACTACACCCTAGAGTTGGACACAACTGGACAGCAAAACCTTAACTTTTTATTATTAATCCACCATGAGGCGTATTAGTTTTCTCCTTGAATAAGAAAACTTACTCTTTTTATATTTCTTTGTAACTCGGGAGAACAAATAGTTATATTGAATCTAAAGTCAATTAGGGGCAGGAACAATGTGTTGGTACATGTTTCAAAGGCATTTTTAGAGATGTGTATTTCATTATGCCTCCGTTCATTTAATAAGAACTCTGCCAGCCAGGGTCTAAAGGGGGTTTACGCCTTCCAGTTAATAAATAAGAAAATGGCAGCAAGAAGATAATACAGTGCAAAAGACAACCACAACCAAACAAGCCGGAGGACCAACTGGCTTGATAACTTCATTAATGTGGGAGTTGCGAGGTGTCATTTAAAGACACTCCTTTATGTATGGTGCGGTAAAGGTGAAATGAAAGGGTTAGTTATCATCAAGATTTAGCTGCAATTACTTTATAATTGGGTAAATGCTATACTTTGATACCAATTGTATACTTTAATCAGTGTACTGTAATCCAGTCATTATAACTTTAAAGAAAGAGCACCTGGGGGCTCAAATTAAGATGTTAAGAGTTTGTTTTACGACGTAGTGGTTAAGCTGGTGCATTATATCTTTTGAAAGTGGTGGGCTGTTACACTCAGGAGCTGGTGGCATAGAGGAGTAATTCCTCTTCCCTGCTGACAGGAAGCATGGTCTGAAGCTGGCCTGCTTTCTCAAAATGAAAAACTGACAGACTCACCACGTTTACAAGGGGGATGTGATGTTTTTGAGGTTGGCTTTTCTCTGAGATCTGCTGACAGGATTTTACAAGATGAAGGGAAGGGGAAGATGAGCTCTTTTGGGAAATAAGGTGCTGCTACGGGAAATCAGGATCACTGGCTCTAAGCTCAAGACAGCCAGGGTTATTGCATTGCTCTGGCACAGCACTTTACTCCCAACTGCAAATATCTGTGCAGTGCATACCAGAGTGCAAATCATCACAAGACTGAAGCTTGATATCTATAATTTAGTGTGCAGTATCTGTTTTCATGTCAGGAAGTGCTCGACTATGGGGTATGATGTTGATGATGATGGATTGTTGTTAGAAAATTATAAAAATTTGACTTGACAAACCCAACAATTTGTGCTTTAAAAAAAAAAAACCGAACCACTTGACTATGATGTTGTGAGTCAGGGAAACCATGCCAATCTCACTACCCATGATTGGACCACTGTAACTTGGATTATTATGTTTTCACTACTGTCCATCTCTCTGTCCATCATGGACTGAAACATTCTCTGTCATCCGCTCTTTTTATCATTTCACATTGTTCAGACAGATGAATGGCAAACAGGATTTGCCAATGGAGGTAAGCTGTAGTTAGTCATAAAATTCAGACAACATGAAAGTGCTATTTTTCTCTGTTTTTGGACAAACAACACAACTGATTATTCCCTGGCTAACTTATTTTCTAAATTCTATGCCTGATATGGTACCTGATCATTAATTTTATTATTTATTTATACCCAAATATAGAAAATTAGAAAACAGGAATATATTTTCCTGTTTTCACGGGTATTTGTATGTGGATCTTTGATTATTCGGGTTTTCTCCCATGTAAAATTGGAAGTATCTAGGCGACGTTTCGATNTGGGGGTGTGACTTGATTGGGTGGGGGCTTGGCTGTGCTCTGATTGGGTGGGGGTGTGTTCTCATTGGTTGGGGGTTTGGCTGTGTTCTGATTGGCTTGGGGTGTGTTCTGTTCAGGTGCGGGCTTGGTGGTGCTCAGGCTAGTTTTAGTTGCTGGGGGATCTGAGCTGGTGAGCTGTGATCCTGCTGCTTGGCCTTGTGTTCGTGGTTGTGCCACATCCTCATGGTGGGCGTTGGTTCACTTCATGCATGGGTCGGAGGGGTTTGAAGTGGGCAGTGATGCAGCTGCGGTACAGCTTCTGGTCCGTGATCGTGTATCATCTTCTGTGTGGGTGTGAGTCTGCTTTCTATGTGGAAGTGTGGTGGTAGCATCCAAAACTGAACACTTCAACAACAGAATAATCAGAGAAGCCATAGAGATAGAAAAACGCCCACACAGCATGAATAAATGAG
>BHEV01087641.1:0-25169 GCA_004319985.1 Emydocephalus ijimae | reverse complement strand
TCAGACAGCTCAGTTCCAGCGAATTTAAAGGATGTTGATTGACCCGGCTCAGGCAGCACTTTCACTTTTCTTGCTTCCTCCCGCACAATCTTACCCAGTTGCAGACTTCTTCANCATATCCCCCTGACCCATTTGGATCGGGGGTACCTCGGCGGCTAGCACAGCAGGAATCGCGAGCAGTCGCGAATTCCTGCTGCCCCGAAGCCATGCAGAAACCGGAACCTCCAAGGCTGAATCAACCTTGAGCCACTGGAATTGAACTTCTGGCAGTTGGCAGAATCAGCCTGCAATATTGCATACTAACCACTGCACCACCATAGCTCAGTGTTTATTCTTACAGTGCTATTTGATATTCATATTGCATTTATGATTGTATTATGTTATATTGTATTGTGTTGTGTTGTGTTGTGTTGTGTTGTGTTGTGTTGTGTTGTGTTGTGTTGTGTNATATTATATTATATTATATTATATTATATTATATTATATTATATTATATTATATCATATCATATCATATCATATCATATTATTGCCTTTGTTGATGCCCTGTGATTACCTGGACAGGTTCCTGCATTTTCCTTGGCAAGATTTCAGAAATGGGTTGTCATTGCCTCCTTCATACAGCTGAGAAAGAGCGACTGGCCCAAGGTCACCCTGTCTGGCTAAGCTGGGGCTAGAACTCACACATCCAGGTTTCTATCCTAATGCCTTAACCACTACACCAAACTCGCTCTCAATGTGAAGTAATATTTCTAATATAAATAATGAACTATTACATAGCTTCTTACAGTTTCACAACTATTTCTGTTTCCCCCTTCCTTATTTACACAGATGTTCAATTTAAGCACAACTTTGTGAGGCTAACTCCATTTAGGCAACTTAGCAGGGCTTTTCCTTTCCACTGTTATATTCTCTAGAGACCCTAAGGGAAGGAGGGAAAATAACTCTCTCCCGAGCCTGGTGGCAAGCCAACAACTTTGTGTTGTTATTCCTGGTCTGCATTTTCAGTGCAGCTCTCATTCTTTCAGGAGCCAAGTCACTTAGCAAATGTCCTTTTTTACTCTGCTTGCTCCTTCAGGATCCCCAATTCCCCCTTTCTCTGTGAATCCTCTCTCTGACCATGTTCCCTCCTTTTCTCCAGCAACTCCAATGATGTCAGCATTCCAAGTAATACACCCATAGATATTAGAACTCCGAGGCAGGCAAATTCCTCAAAGAATCATTTTATTGGGTATATCGTATTGGTACAACTGGTGAAAGCTGACTTTAAAAGTTCTCAAGGCTTTCATCTAATTAAAAGTAAAGGTTTTCCCTTTTCCCCACAAGTCACTGGTCATGTGTCCAATCCAGGAGCTGGCCGGTTGCTTGGTTATTTCACTCCTCCTCTGGCCAGCTACCTGTGTGAATGTCCTTGAGTTCCCACAGGAAAGTTGCGTTGTTTTGGCTAAAACCCCATCTAACTATTTCCCCCCTCCCTCTGGCATGTGGCAATCCTGAAGCCTCCAAGATGGCCTCAGCCATGTTCACTTCAGGATTGCCAAATCCTTCGTGTTTGATACATGTACATCATGATACATCATGTACATCATTTGATACATCAGTGATGGGATTCAAACATTTTTACTACTGGTTCTGTGGGTGTGGCTAGGCAGGGGAAGGATACTGTAAAATCTCCAGTCAGAGGTGGTATTTGCCGGTTCTCCGAACTACTCAAAATTTCCAGTACTGGTTCTCCAGAACTGGTCAGAACCTGTTGAATACCACCTCAGATGTACACCCTAAACACAATCCATGGCCTGACAAATTGCCTCATATAAATCTCCAGAAGACAGGAAAGGTTGCTGAATAAATTCAAGAACCTTCTAGATGTTTACTGCTCGATGGCCCTTTTCATAAGGCTGGTAAACAGAGGCTCTAACCTTGAAACAACCGAGCCTTGATCATGGCATCTCTTTATGCCAAGCCCCCAGAATTTGGAATCCCTTTAGGAGAGGCCATCAGTGCAGGTCTTGTTTTTTCTGAGGCATCACATCCACAGATATTTTAATATGTTTAATTGATAGCCTATTTCTGGCCAAACAGTTCTCATCTCTCTTATTATCTCAGTGTCATTGCTGTAACAATACAAAGCATTTGTTTTTGAAATGTTATATTCTGTCTCCTAGGAACTCTGGGTGGTAGGCAGATAGATATCACACCACTTTAAAAATTATACTTGTAAACGATTTATTATAAACTTTATGCTCATTCCTAATACTCTGTTGGGTTAATTTAAATGAACTTGGATTGTTTTCTTCCTCTGTAAAATGCCTTTCCCATTACTCTCTCCCATATAAGAACTTATAACGCATAATTCAAAATGATATTTGTTGAACCTAGAGCTAAACTTGCTGCTTCAGGAAGACAGGATTATTTTCAGGCTGAGGGTACTACTGACTGCAATCAGAAGAATAACTGATGTTGATTTAATTTACTTCTGATTTAAATATTTAACTTAAAGCTAGCCATAATTACTTCCCATCTCTTTAATAACTTTCTCAGTCTGTCAGATTAATCACAACTTTTGAACATGCCGCCTCTGGAGTCCTGAGGCAGGTGTCTACATCCAAGCCTTGTTGGGAAGCCCCTATTCCCCTGGTCCAGAGGTGGCATGTTCTAATTTTGCTGTTTTAAAAACATGGTGAGGTTTGTTCCTTTTCATTTGGAAGTGAAACATGACATAATCTCATACAATAGTGATTTCTGTATTCCTCAGAAAATTGTAAAATCATATTGCGATGTAATTGTGTGTAATCAAAGTAGCTCCTTTTCTTTCAGGGGAAAAAAAGTGCTAATGAAATTGACCTATCGATAAAATTTATTTGTGCTGAAGAGCAATTAAATGCTAAATATTTTGACTGATAAAGTAGGAAAGAAGCGGAAGAAGATGGAAGACAGGAGGAATTTGCTCGGTGAAGCTTAAACTTGTTTATAGTATCCTTGAGCAGGACTGGGATAAATGCCCTGAAGTTTTAAAAATAAGATATGTGAATGCACATCTCATATGACTTCTGCCTGAAATTTATCCTTAAGGTACTAGGTTGTGGTACTTTAAAATCTCCTTTTAAAATCCTGTGAAACTGGAGGATTCTCTATTACTGTGATGACAGCATCCCCTCTGAGGATGATGGAATATTAAAACTATTTATTGAGGAGACAGAAGAGGAAATAAAACATTACCACTTTACTGAAGATGGTGGAGTGGCTTAATTATCATGGCTACATATTAAGCCATAAGTAATTTATATTGCTTGCCAGGATGACAAATAAAGCAAATCTTAATAATGAGACAATAAATTTGCATTATTGTTAAAAGGAAAAAAAGCCACCTCCTTTAATTTGAGTCTTGAATATTTGGACTACCAGATCTGGGGCATATGCTTATTTGTGAGGCTGGCAGTTTCACTTTTAAGTGATTTTCAAGATTTGGGAATGAAAATCTCTTTGTTTTAAAATGTTTTTGCTAAACAGGAAAGAACTGCCAACAAGACAGCACAAATTCTTCCAATTCTTTCAAAAGCTTCAGTTAGACTTTATGAATCTTTAGTAGAAAATAACAATGCAATCTAAGCAATCTGAGCGCAGGTTTGCTTGTATATGTTTGTATATGTCTGTGTGCATATGTGTCTGTGTATCCATGACCTGGATATCCAGCCAAAACAAGAGATTGTGATATGCTTATTCCTTCTCCCATGTACAGTAGTTCTTTAATTTTTTATTCCCCATCCAGTTGCTTTTGGTTGGGCATGTGATTTAGGTTATGCTGGAAAACAAACAAAAATTGAATCCAACTGAATCTGCATTATATATGCCTTTTCTACTCCTTTTGGAGCTATTACTGGCAGGAATTTTTGAACCTACAGTAATATCTACACCATACTGTTACTTTTGCTGCAGAAATAACTAGGGCCTTCAAGACAGGCATTTCTCAAAGAGGCATTTTTGTTTCATTCTGGGGAAAAAATGCTGATTTACAGCCAACTGCTCACTTAGTGCATTCACAAGTCAGGCTTGTGAAATTTCTGGTTGATAAATATATATTCCTCAAGATGCTTTTTTTTACCTAGGGGCACAAATAGAGATATGGATATTATCACAAATGAAGTAACCGGGTCTGGACTAAAATTTTATTACCAGTCAAACAGTCAGCTACATCTGATCATACAAAGCCTCTATCTATCATTAACGTATCAATATATACAGTATAGTAAGGTGACCAAGTTAGTTCTGTTGGAGCATTTCATTTGCATGCATTTTATTCCAAGGGAAGTGGGGAACGTTTTTTTTTTTAAATAAAGTTTTATTTGGGTTTTCAAACATACAAAATACAAGTAAAACATCTTTTTTGAAAATAGCATGGTCCCAGGTTAAACTTCTTCATACAGACACAAAACTCAATTTCATGCTCCTTTTTATGTTCTATTCCATATCTTATACTATTCTACATTTTCTGTATAGTTTTTCCCCTCTTTTAATTTTCTCAATTTTTTACCTCCTTGTCTCTCTACTTCTAATTCTCTCTTCTGAATTTCCTTCTTCTGTTGCTTTCTGACTTTATGCTTATTTTTCACTCTTTTTTGGGGGGGGGGGTGTTTGTTTTTCCCAATCTTAAACTTTCCATTCTCTTTCCCTCCTTTCCTTCCCCCCCACCTAAGATTACTTGTTCATTAAAGATGGCTTCTTCTTTGTCGCAATCTTCTTGTTCTGCAGGCATTTCTTGTTGTTTCTCATAATTCCAAATCTCCATTTCTAAAAACTGAAATACGAAGCCAAAAGAACCTCTCCCTTCTTGTGCATCTTCTTTGTACTTTTTAAGTTCCATTTTCAGTTCTTCTAAAAGTGGAGCCATTTTAAACAGTTTTAAACAACCACCCAATTGATTTTAGTCATTCAAATACAATAACCAAAAATCCAGAAATCATCAAGTAATCCAAATAGTCCCGAGTTATTTCTTCTTGTTTCTTTGTCCACTTTCTCTTCCTGGGGTTTTTGTTACGATATTTCAGTTAAAATGTATCTTTTGGAAGTCTTGTTGAAATTTTGCTGTAAGTTCTTTTTAATTCCAGGCAGTCTCCTCCCTTCCAGATCCTGCCCTTTTATTCTTTTTCTCTCCTTTCCTGTTTTCAAAAGCTTTTGATTATCCAGAAATCTTTATTATCCCTTTGACTTTTTATTTTCAGCATTAAATGCCTATTAATGTCAAAGTGGATTTTTTTTCCAATTTCTTGCTTAAGTCTCTTAGCTGTCAGTATAGGAGAAGGAGTAAAAAACCCCAAATCTTTTCCCCTTTCTCTCTCCTTTGCAGCTTAAAAATCTTCTTAGGGAACAATGTTATTGTTTTTTAAATAGTTTCAATTCCAGGGTACCTTATTTGTTGCTTTTGCTGTTTGACCCGGTCAACCAAAACTTTCTCTTTTTATCTTCCTCCTGCACATTCTTTTCTGGTCGAGTTCTTCTTTGTGGTGGCCATTTCTGACCACTGCTACAACCACCTTCTGAAAAGGGAGTAATGGCCAGCTGGGGAGGAGAGATGCGGCTCTCCTCAACCCTGCAGGCAGTCTCCCCTTCCTCACCACCTCTACAGGGTGGCTTAGCCCTGAAACCAGCTGGCTCGGGGCATTCCAATGGTGAGCACAGATAGAAACCTCGCAGAGATGAGGTTTCGGTCTGTTGCTGAAGAAGCTCAAACCAGAAGAGTTAGTTCTGTTGGAGCATTTCATTTGCATGCATTTTATTCTAGGGGAAGTGGGGAACATTTTTTTAAATGGAGAGGCACAGTTCACAGTGTTAAGAAGCAGGTTTGAAGATCTGTTGGAGATATTGTCTAAGTTTGGTAAAAGTGGGTAAAGGTTTATTTTGTGATCTACAGTGGTCACATAAAACAACCTTCAGAGTCAACTCTATTAGTCTATTGCAACATAAACAACAGATTGAATGGCATGTTAAAATCATAAGGTAAAGTAAACTAGGTTGATTTATGAGAAAACTCAAATCCATAATTAGACCAAATGAGAATGCTATGTTGAACACGTTTTCAAGATAACCTTGTAGCATCTAATCTAATGAAGCAATCTTCATTATGTGATGCATTTTTTAATTCAAGAAATTATCTTCACTATCTATAATTAATAGCCATTCTTGGATTAATGTAATATAGAATCTTTGATTTCTGGAAATGTACTGAATTATCTGATATGATATGATATGAGGCATGAAAGCCAGCTGGGTGATTTTGAGCTAGTCACTCCCTTTCGGCCCACCATGTCAGGCTTGGGCAACAAGCTGATCCATCAATTTCTGATGCAACCAATGGATCAACACTTAACTGATCTAAAAAAAAGCATTCCCTGTACCTGTAGGAAAATATTAGGAAGGGGCAAAATGACTTACATTTAATTATAACACCAACATGCTGTAGCAAAAAAGAAAAATCTATCCTGTCCTATGATATTACTTTTCCCCAGTGGTGTTATCTAGCCAGTTTGGTTGAGGCCAGTTATTTTTTTCCGCCCAACCCTTCTTAGTCTTGTTTCTAGATTCTCATTCTGATGTTATATTCTCTATTGCTGCAATTGCCAACTGGTGAGCCGTGGCCCTCTGGTGGGCCGTGAAAATTTTTTGGTGGGCCACAGAAGAAATGGCCCCCAAAAGTAATTAATCTGGGCTGCACAGTTCTTCCACCCCCCAGCTCTCCGAGGGAGGAGGAGGCAGTAGTGGAGTAGCAAGCAACTCAGGGCGCTACCACTGTGGAGGCTTTGCCTGCGTTTCCAAGGCTTAGATATTGGGAGAGGCAGCAAGGGCTGGAAAAGGGGAGAGCTGTGCACGGCTCCATCTCCCTTTCCTTTCCTGCCTGCACGTGGGCACGGGGGGAGGGGGGGAAGAGAGAGAGCTGGGAGCAATTCAAAGCTAGAAAACTGATGGGGAATTGCTGACAGCAGGTGCTGTGGGAGGGGACTGTTGTTGCCTCTGCCGCCATCATGTGTGGGAGTATGCATCTCAGGGACCTGAGCCGGGAAGCATGAGAACTACAAGTGGGAGCGTTTGATGATTTCAAAGAACTCCCGGAACACGGTAGATTGGCATTTTGTAGGTCTCCGTGAAAGAGTAAGCTTTGTTTTGTCTCCTTTCCTCCCCTGGTATTGCAAGAGATGCTTTCTGTCTCTCCCCCCCAAATAATCACTGGCTGTGGCTGGGTTTGGCAGCGAAGTGCTAAAGCGAGCAAAGTGCCCCCAGGGACACCTTTCCTTGCCTGTCTCCAGGTGATGCTGGAAGAGACCCCCCCCCCCAAGCTTTTCCTTGGCTGCAGATCTGAGCCTCTCAATCCTCCACCTGGGATCTGAAAGGAGCTCCCACTTTCTCCCCCTCCCCCCCAATTAATCACCAAGAGCGGCAGTCCTTCTGCAGGCAGATGCCTGCTGAGAAGCCCCTGGAGTGGCAGCCAAGGGGGACTACCCCCCCCCAAGGAGAGCAAAGCCCCCTTTCTGCCTCTGCTTCTCCCAGCAGCAGTTGCCCTGAGGCCCCTCAGCTCAGACACACACACACACCGCCCGCTCTTCTGTCTCTTTGGTAGGTGCCAGGTGGGGGGAGGCTTCCAGCCCAGAACTTTTATTTTGTTATCATTAAGCATTTACATTTTAGTTATAATTAAATAAGTAAGTGTGCGTGTGTATATGTATGTGTGTGTGTGTATCATGTATGTGCATCATGTATGTATGCATGTGTGTATATGTATGTATGTATGTATGTATGTGTGTATGCATGTATATATGTATATGCATGTGTATGGTATTCATCTTTGTTCAGGTATTTTCCCACGTGATTATAGTTGTGCTTTTAAAGTTGTAGCAACGTTTCGGCAGAATCTCATCTGCCATCATCAGGCTTCTGTAGATGAACACAATACAGACGAACACAATACAGAAGCCTGATGATGGCAGATGAGCTTCTGCCAAAATGTTGCTACAACTTTAAAAGCACAACTATAATGATGTGGGAAAATACCTGAACAAAGATGAATACCATACATTTAAGTACCCGCGAAAACTTAACATATATATATAGGGATTTAAAAGTATGAGTTTGGTGGTCCCTGCGATCCAAAAGGTTGGCTACCCCTGCTCTATTGTTCAGCTAAACTCTTTAAAATTGGGAATAGAGAATCATGCATGTTGCCTGGATGGAGCTCCTTGGATGATGAAAAGAAGTTGATGTACTTTAAAAAAAACCCTCTCTCTCTCAAAGTTATAAAAGGCTATAAAAGGTTAGCAATATACAAGATCAGGCTTTACTTTTATCTTTTTCTTCTTCATTTTTTTTCCTTCGCGACCTTTTTTCCTTATAATGTTCCTGGTTGCAACCCATAGTGATGATGATTGCTTTGAGTGGCGCTTGATGAAACAATAGGTTTTCCTGCTTCATACAAAAATGCTGCACATTAAACCAGTTTCTTTGCTTGGGGCTGGAATAGGAAATTTCAAGCTCTTCAGCTGGCACACTAAAGAATCCCAAAGATTCTTATTTCAGAACTTCAGGGAGTAGCAGAACACCAATTCTGGGCTGCTGAATGTTATGATGAACTCTTAGAACTGCTGCTGTGAAGCTGTTTGGGGAAGGTTCTTCTGTGTTCCTTTTAATTGGTCTTTGGTTAATGTCTCCAAGATAATTATTATTTACCTTTTGGCTGAGCCTAGCAAAGGATTAAACAAAATTTCAATGTTACAAAATACCTACAAATTCAAATTAATTAGGAAGAATAGCCCACATTGTCCTTTTATTTTATGCAGGTACACATATAATACCATATATTTTCTTATGATCTTGCCCTAGTGTCTTATCCTTTCCAATAAGTTTCTTGGTTACTTTCATTTGCTTGCTGAATATTCATTAGTGATGTGCAATCAAGGTCTTCCACCGAGACCTTTCCACCACCATGCTTATCCATTCATATTAAAAAAAAAAAATACAATGGTCTCCATGGGAACCATGAGCTATGGAATGAGAGATGCTGCTGACATTCAGTGAACAAACAGGAAACACATCTGTTTGAAATCAAGAGGCACATGTACATAATGAACTGTGAAGTGCAGCAAGTCACCAGTGAGTAAGTAACCTCCTTAGAAATCCAAATATGTTAGTGCATCTCAGAGAAGATTTTAATGTATCTTAAGTACTAGGCAACCTTTCTCGGATATGTTAATAAACAAAATTCAATGAATCAGAAGACACGTGTATTAACTCATAATCTCAAGGTTTGGAACCACCAGACGCTAACAAATATGGATCACTGGACTATAATTCAGTAAAGCATGCAATAATTTTTCACTCTTGTGCAATTGAAAGTTGGTAAAAGAGAAAGGAGATGACACTGAACCCTACAATGAAGATTCTTTCTACTAGGCGGGTATTCTTCTCTTCTCCCTCCCTCTGCAAAGATACACAAAATTGCCACTGTTGCTCTGGAGTCAGATTACTGATAAACTATAAGCCGATGCTACATCTTAATGCAGAGTACAATTGTACAAGATAGGAACAGATCAAACTAAATCCCAATGGGGAGGCTTCTGAAAACTACTTAATCTTACTTATTTTTACTTTAAAAATTAAGAAAGTAAATTCAGCACTTTTGGTGCTGCTTTGATTATATAGCACCCAAAGCTAAACTACATCACACCATAGAAAATAAGTGATTTTGCTTCTGACAGAAAGTTGTTAGATGCTCTTATCCAAGAGTAGAACTGTCTCACAAGCCAGTATATTTGGTGAGATGGTTGAACTAGTTTGTAATTAATGCCCGTGTAAGCTTAGATACCTCTAGAATGAAGTCAGCTAGCATTTTCAAACATGGGTATTCTGCCTTAAGCTAAAACCAGATTTCTTACTGATGATCTGTTTGATTGACTGACATATTGATTGTTTGATTTACAATCCAACATTCTGCTGTAGCAACCACTCCAGGCAGTTAACAAAACCTTAAACAAACATAACGCACAGTCACACATGCCATTAATGGTAAAAGAAACACTCACCTAACAAATAAAGGCCAGTGTAAGAGCTGCATCTTTATAGGTTTCCTATACATCTGTAGCAGAATCTCCAGGTAGAAAGTGGGAGATGTGAAGAGGGAGACCAAACAGAGTCCTTGCAGAGCAAAAAATGTGACTGCATCACTAAGCTTCCCCAGCATCCCTGAAGCCTTATGTGATGGTTCTCAAGAGAATGCAGTCAGTCTGGCAAGATTCTTGCAAATAGGCATTGGAACAATAAAAAAAATAACTTTGTTTAATGCACCATGTGGGATTTGGTCCTTGTGCCTAACAAAACCAACAGAATATTGTAAGACCAAGGAAGCATATTCCATGACTTGAGAGCAATGCAAGAGAAGCCCCCCCTCCTGGGTTTCACAAGATGAGACCCCAAGATTGGCCCTGTTAAAAGGGGCATTCTTGCACAGTTAAATAATGGCATCGATTTATGTTAGGAAAGGTGAATCATTAGGGAAACAGGGACTTGAGCTGTTAAGGTCTCCATAACAATACTTTAAGTTATGGTTGGTAATTAATTGGCAACCAGCAAATGATTCTGTAACTTGAAGTAATTAGCAGTGAAAGAGCCAATTTTCCACAGTTGTACCTTCCAAACACTTTTCACTCTAGGGCAGTGTCATATAGTGTACCATCTAATAGACAAGACAGGATGTAATCAAGATGGATCACTATTGCCAAAGTTAATTGATTTGGACAGGATAAAGCTGGTACACTAGATATAATGCATCAGCAGACCTACTGATATGAAGTTCCAGGTTTTCTGTCCAAGTTCACACACTAGCTTGAAAAGTTGTTCTTTTTTTCTAATCACTTTTTAATTCTTTTTTTTTTTCTGGACAGTTCACAACAATCAAAAGAATGCCAGAATTCTTCTCCTTAATCTACTTTCTTCAGTGTCAATGGCTATTTCCAGAGAGTGGACCTCTCCTTTCCCAATGATAGAGACAGAAATGGAAACACTACTACTAGAATAGGATACTAGAAAAAGCAGAAGAATTACCAAAGATCAAGATATCATCTAGACACTATGTAAAATGTTGTAGACGAAGTGATTTCAGTGCTTTTTTGCCCATAGGGCAATCAAAATAGTTAGCAACTTAAAATGAAATATAAATCCAGAGTACAAGCAGTTAAAATTATAAATACATTGTTAAAGGCAGGGCTGAAGAGAATGGCCCAATAAATGTCTCACCAAGAAGCTTTCCTTGTATATAGAAACTAACTTTAGTTCTCACTTTGATTTCACCTCAACAATTACTTATATTCCTCTTTATTTATGTCAATAAAAGTACTTTTTTGTTTCGAGAGGTCTAAAATGATTTGTTAAGCCTGGGTTCCCCAACCAGTGTTAAGGAGACAAGCTAAACAGAATGTGCAGCGTTAGTCAGATAGGCATACAGATAAATGAGTGAGATAAGCTTGTATGTTTATTAACATACAGTAAAAATAACAGATACGCTTGTTCTATCAAAATATAGTTTATTCCATTTAGAGTTTATAGTATAGTCAAAATAACAGTCCATTAGTCATGTATCATTTAGTCAGTCCATTCAAGGATATTCAGTTAGCAAAAGTCCGTGTAGAAATATCCTTATGTCAGTTCACTTACAATAAATCAAATGTCCTTTGTTTTTCTCTCCCGTTCGAGCAAAGCAGTCTTCAAACAGTAATCAGGGATCATCAAAGCCAGAGAGAGTGCAAGCTGCCGTCTTGCCTCTTTTAAAGTGCTTTCACAACCACTCCCTTAATTACATTCCTCCAGTTAAAGTTACAGACACTTTAACTTACAAACTATGATTACATATTTATTATTTTACCTAAACCAGTTAGGGTAAAACAATGTTATCCCTAACATGATTGCTTACCACAAGCTCAACATCTCTTTGGGCTATCAGCTAAGCAGTGTACATGCAAGAAAGATGGTCAGGAGACACTGGAAAAAAGCTTACTTGTGGCCAGAAACTCCTTTACAGAAATGGCCCCTACTTGTGAAGTGAATATTTGAAGTGGATAAATGCTTGATAAAAATCCACAAGAATGCTGCAAGAACTGGAGTAAAAAGAGGTTGGATGAGGTGATTCTTTTCCACTTTCAGGAAGCAGTTATTTTCAAGAAGCAAAAGTGAAAACCTTGACATTTCTAACACAGTATTTAAGGAGGGGAAAATGGATGATAGTAGAAGGCAACTGTCTAGGAAACATGCTTCAAGGTGGAAAAGAGTTTAAGAGGCAGCAGAAAATATCATTAAAGTATAGGGTTAACATGACTGTCATTCATTGAGGACCAAGTTTTGATTATAATGCTCTGAGTCTTAGCATCAGCATGCATATTTTAGAATTCAACTAACCATGGCTAATAGCTTTCAGCCATGTGGCTATTCAAAATTATTTCTGGATTTGGCAATTTACATGCTTGATTTCATTTTATAACTAAGAATAAAATCAATCTGAGCACTGATGAACATGGACATACATTTTCTGGGCAATTGTACTTTGAGCTTTGCCTTTATTGCTTCTGGAATTTGTTTTCTTCCAACTTCTCAGTTTAGCCTACACCTGTGGGATTTCCTGGTGGTCCCTTTATCTAAGTACTCGCCAGGCCCAACCCAAGCTGCATTTCTGAGATCAGCCATTGGTCAGTTTGTGCCATCTGCTGCAGACAATTTAAAAAATTAGGCCTGATTTTTTTTTTAAAGAGTAAAATATAAAGAAAAAATAAGATTCATTGAGGGCTGCATCCCAGTTAGCTGTCTTGCTTCATATATAATTGATCACTATAACTCCTTCACAACAAAATTAAAAGAGAGAGAGGTGTACATTATATAGTATATTGGTGAATATGATTGCATAATTAATTGTCATGTTGCTGTTGTAAAATCAACCTCTCAATCTTTTAAGTTACAGTTCCCATCACCCCTGAACCAAAGTTGTGGATTTCCCCCCAAAATATGACTTGGTAAATTTTCCTATGCAAATATGTAAGATTCTAATTAGCCTGTTACTTCCGTATGCTTAGTCTGCATAAGTACTGTATTTAGGCCACAATATCTGATGGGATAGTGGGAGAATTATGAGATCCTGCTTATCAGTATTTTAGAACAACCACCTGAAAAAACAAATATCTTCTATCTTTGAAATTGTAAATTTGTCTGAAGTAGTAAACATTCTACTGAAAATGTTAAATCTATTATTCCTCTCAGTATTGGAATTGGGTCAATTTGAGCAAAACAGCAACTGAGCATCCTTTTTTTTTAAAATATGGGAAATAGTGTAACATAACAATGAAGTCTGCCACAGAAGCATTCTTTGGAAGGTACTTTAAAACTAAGTGCTGATTTCTCCCATTTGTCCTCACCATCTGTATATCTCAAATACTTCAAGCATAGCACTATTCATATGCTGAGGGTGGAACTTGCAGAAAACTCTTTGAATCATTCATTAACTCAGTCAGAGCAAGCAGATAGTTGAGCACTGTGAACACGAGCCAATTAATTCACACTTTCTGCTTCAAACTGACCAATTAGAGGGGATCTGAGCTTCTAGTGTTCTTTGAATGATCAGAAAACCTTTCACCTTCTTTCCATTGTGATGTCCTTTATCTCAGCAAACTTTATAAGAAAAGAAGCCACCTAGGTCTCTGGGGATCTTGGTACTCTCTGAGCTTGGTGGTTTCTTGCAGACATTTCATTTCCAAACTAGGTAACACCATCAATGCTGGTGAATAATTGGGTCTTTCCTCATTTGTACTATATGAAATGACAGCTTGGAACAAGAAGTGGGACATGACAGTTCACCTTTTTCATAGGAAAAAAACAGAAGGAATACAGAAGGAATTCATTGGATTGCTAGTTTTATCCAGCACTGAGGTGAGGGAGATAAAAGTAAATTTTGAGAGAATGGCGAAGAATGGGAAATAGGGCTTTGGAAATTTTATCAAATCAGTGCTAGCTTGCAGGCATTGAATGGTTGATAGAGAAATGTTTAGCCTAAGAGATAGGGTAAAATCAGCTCCTAGAAATATGTAGTGTCTTTATTAAAAGTGAACTAACCAATAGAGCAAGTTTGATGTAGAAGGTTAAGATGCTAGTCAGGAGACTGTGAGTTCTAGTGCCATCTTAATCACAAAAGCTGGTTGGGGGTCTTTAGGTCATTCAGTCTCTCTCAGATGAATCCATCTCAGAGGGTTTTGTTGTGGGGAAAATAGAAGGACGAAGGAATATTCAGGATGTTTGCTGCCTTGAATTACTTATAAAATAATAAATTCATTCAATACAATAGAAGAATATTAAAAATAATGAATGATCAACATTAATACTTGTCTTCATTCACAAACTGACAAAATAAAAGCACAAAATCAAGCAGCCTGGGCGATGCACCACAGTTTTGGTCATACAGAAGATTTGGCAAATAAGAATCATCCTATCTGCCAATAGTTTTTCAGCATGGGAAAGACAATTATCATCTGAGGTTCCTTGTAAAGAGAGAAACAAAGCAGCATGTGTTAGAGAGGCTCTCCAGAGTTGTCCCCTCACAGGCATGTAAGGGGTTGTTTTTATAATGACTCACAGGACTGCAGAGGCTAATGTCTCCAATCAGCCAAAGTGAAGGCAAACTTTCAGAGCTAGAAAGGAGGAAAGACAGGCAGGTGGCAAATGCCCATTTGAAAAAACAAATCCATAGATGATGGGATTAAATACCAGGCTTAGATTAGTTTCAAAATCTATATCCCAGAAATACTGCATAAGGACAGTCTTGGAATTTTCAAACCTTAATGGGCAGAGGCTGTCCAAGACAAACCTTAGGACTGGACTTCACTGTTAGGGTTTGTTTGTTTTTTAAGCCAGTTTAATTGCCAAGTTTTTCCCATGGCCTTTTTTTTTTAAATCAGTCTCTCATAGACTTCCGACTGGAACCAAATATTCCTATTACCAAAGTGGAGTCTGACCAATGCAAAAAAAAAAAAAAAAATGCTTCCCAGTGATTTGGAAAATATCCATCTGTTGATTCAGGCAGGAAAGTGCATTTCCAGCACCCTGTTATAGCTTCTCTTAGCCTAAGACGGTACTTATTATTGTGCCGAGTTTATTAAAATCCATTTTTAAAGCCCAAGGCAGTAATTTGTGCCTAGTTTTAATTTCTCTTAAAGGAAATATTCAGTTTTATGTGTAGTTTCCTACTATTTTAACCAAACCTTCAACCAAATCTTCCCTATGTAGTATCAGGTAAATGAACCTGAACTTCATATGATTTCTACCATTGAGGGAAGAAAAGTTGCCTTCAGAATAAAACAGGGTTTTCCTGCAAACATCAGATTTGGCAGAGTGTTTGTCAACCAGGGTTGATGTGATGAAAGTTTCCCATCACTCTTCAGGTCTCTTGGAAAGAAGTGGAAAAAGTGCCATTATGTACTTGTTGGATTGATAAGAGTACAACAAAATCATTACTTTTATTTGCTTGCCACTTACTTTAGCCAAAATACTCCTTATTTCTAAATCCATTCAATGGGATTCTGAGAAATAATGAATATTTTGACAAACTAGTGCCCATTTTCAGCGCTTCTGTTTCTTTTGACCAATTGTTAAGCTTTAACTGCCATATTCCATTAAGTTCATAAATGAATTTGCATTGCAAAATCAATTATGAATACAAATCTATGTAATTGATGTACTGGCATAAAACCATAATGCTAAAAATGGCTAAGCCACCACCATAATACAAATGGCTAATAGAATGTAAAATCACTAAATCACTAAAACCTACAGTTTTGTCTAAATTGAAAATGAATGGTATTACCAGGGATAGGATGCTACCGGTTCTGCCCGACTCTATAGAACCGGTAGCTCTGAAGAGCAGCAGACTTCAAACTGGTTCTGTGTTTGCTGCTGTTTGGCCCACCCACCAGCCCGGGCTCTTACCTGTCCTTTATTTCCTGATTTTTCAACCTCAGCTGCTTGGCACAGCACAGCTGAGGTCGGCACAGCTAAAGGGTTTTTTACACATGCGCTCAGCAAAATGTAGTCACCGAACCGGTAGTAACACTGGTTGAATCCCACCCCTGGGTATTACAGATAGTTCTCAACTCACAACAGTTCATTTGATGAATGTTCAAAGCTACAACAACTCTGAAAATAGTGACTTATGTCTGTTTTCACAGTTACAACCCTTTACAGCATCCCCATGATCATGTGATCACGTGATTTGGTTCATACTTATGACATTTTCAGTGTCCCAAGGTCCTGTGATCACCTTTTGCAACATTCTGACAAGCAAAATCAATGAGGAAGCCATATTCACTTAACAACCATGTTACTAACTTATCAAATGCAGTGATTCACTTAACAACTGTGAAAAGAAATGTCATAAAATGGGTCAATATTCACTTAACAAATGTCTTTAGATTAGATTAACAGAGTAGGAAGAGACCTTATAGGTCATCTAGTTCAACCCCCGCCCCCAAGCAGGAGACCCTACACCATTTCTGACAAATGGCAATCCAATCTCTTCTTGAAGGTCTCAAGTGATGGTGCTCCCACAAGGTCTGAGGGCAGAGTGTTCCATTGGTTAACTGTTCTCACTGTCAGATGCTGGCTCATATTTAGCTGGTTGTCCAAGATCCCTCTCACAATTATTGCTATTAAGCCTGGTTTCACCCAATATATATGTTTTTTGGGTTTTGGTTTTTCTTGCCTAAGTGTACAACTTTACTTTTCTCTACATTAAATTTCATTTTGTTAGATAAGGCCCAGTGTTCAAGTGTGTCTTGAGCCTATCTACTAGGGTGTTAAGTATTCCTGCTAGCTTAGTATCATCTGCAAATTTGGTAATTCCCTCATCTGAGCCTAAGATGGAACCTTGTGGCACCCCACTGCTTATTTCCCTCCATGCAGACTTAGACCCATTAAGGACTACTCGTTGAGTACGGTTTATCAGTTAGTTGCAAATCCATCTGGAGGTGATTCTATCTATTCCACTTTTTTCTAGTTTCCCAAGAAGGAGGTTGTGGTCTACTTTGTTGAATGCCTTGCTGAAGTCTAAATATATTATGTCCATAGTATTTCGCTGGTCTATTAATTTAGTCACTATGTTGAAGAATGAAATAAGATTGGTTTGGCATGATCTGTTTTTAACGAACCCATGCTGACCACTAGTTGTTATTTTACTTGTTTCTAGATGTTGGCAGATCTGGTTTTTTATTATCTTTCAGTATCTTCCCGGGTATTGATGTTAGGCTGATTGGTCTGTAGTTTCCTGGATCTGTTTTTTTTTCCTTTTTTGAAGATGGGAACCATATCTTATGTGGTTGTCTTATTTAACAACAGACATTTTGGGCTCAATTGTACTTGTTGATCAAGGACTACCTGTATTGTAAAACTATGGAGAAAAAAATTAGTTAGAATGTAGAAAATGATGGCAGGGAATTTAAAGATTAAAATCTAGAATAACTTCACACAAACATACACATGCTCAGACACAAAGATTTATGGACGTAGTCTTAATATTCTGATAGCTCCAGTGGTGGGATTCTACCAGTTTGCACCTATTTGCTAAACCAGTTGTTAACATTCTAAGCAGTTTGGAGAATCGGTGGTTAGAAGAAATTACTGGCCTAATCCTGTAAGGAAGGCAGGAAGGAAACATTCTGGTGTTGCTTACAGAAACTGCCTCTCAGTTAACCCTTATTACATTCTTGGCAGGACTAGACTTCCTGTCTCAGGAACATCTCTGGAGTTTTTTTCCCCTCCTTTGCTGGTACTTTGCTTGTGTAGAGTGACCATTTAAAGTTACAATGGCACTGAAAAAGTGACTTATGACCATTTTTCACACTTATGACTGTTGCAGCATCCCAACATTCATGAGAGGCCAGGCGAGGAAATGCATGCTTCGATGTGAGTGTTATTGAGTTGGCCACACCCAGCCAATAACATGATCACCAAGCCATGTCCACCCAGTCACATGACCACCAAGCCACACCTATCACCCAAACCACGCCCACAGAACAGGTTGTTAAAAATTTGAATCCCACCGCTGGATAGCTCTATACTCCTTTGTGGCATGAAGAATACCTAAAACATTTTGGAACAATCTGTCAAGATGTTTCACCTCAAGCACATCATTTGCTTGTTTTTTCACATTTTGTATTTCATATTGTAAAACCCTTATTTTTCTGTATATGTATGCAATATTGATGCACATGAAAATAGTGGGCTTTGATTTCCATGCTGTAGCTATCAACTTGTCACTTTTGACATCTTCCCTGGGATGCAACTGTTCAGGTTGTAAAAATTGCTGTGAGAAGATTGCTTAAGAAGAAAAGAGGTCCTTGTGGGTCCTGGTAAAACCAACAATTGTGCTAGTGGATCTTATTTATTAATGTATACTCATGTGTGTGTGGATAGTACAAATGTATAACATATGCCATATGATTTCAATTTTATTTTTTTCAGTTGGCTAATTGGAAATTTTGTACACATTTTCTATAATTTAAATTGGTAGTTTTATTGTAGCAAGATCAATATCCAAGCCAGCAATATCTAAAAAACAAATTTATGGAATTCCAGATGGAAGTATTTTAAAATGAATGGTTGCCCACTTTGCTAAAAAAATTAATTTAGTAGGTGCACATCACTATTTTTCAATTATTTCTGTGTAATATAGTTTCAGGATGTACTGCTCTCATATGCCATTTTTATTAGCTTTTTATATTATTGGAAGGCTCTTAGGCATTCAAGAACAGTATTTATTTAAAACGAGAGCAAACAAATTATCCATATTTTGTCATTTCAGCAATAAAAGTGTTTGAACCCGCAGGTACAATTTTAAGAATGGACTTAAATAAAACACTAATAATCTGTTAATGAAAAAACTAAAATAATAATGGTTGTCTCTTTGGAAATTATTGGAATTATGTTATCTGCTACATTTTTTGCTCCATAGGCAACGAGCAAACCTTCTCTTTCTCTTCCAAATTCCTATTTGTGTCCTAGACTCCAGTTTTCTTCAAGGTAAACCATAATATGAAAGTGGCATTTCACATAAAATTACCAAAACTATCTCTCTTTTTCATAATCCAGCATCACTGGGGAAATCAGATACATTCATGCTCTTAGTCTATTTTGCTTAGATAACACATGGTATTATTTGCAGCAATTTACCTGGTGAAGGTAAAGAATTTCACTTTTCTCTAGCTCTCCATTTGTTTGATTCAGTTCCCTTTTTTCTGTAGCTCTGATTTAAAATCTCCAGAGAAAGGACGATTTCATTACTTGAATCCATTTTGCTAAATCAAATTAACATAATTTTATTTCCATTTTTCCTAAATAGTGAAACCATATTTTGCCTGTACTACATTGGTTACCATAAATTTTTTAATATTCTTAATCACAAGTTGAGGTATATGTTGTACTTATTTTAAAAATATGAGCTAACAGTATGTGTGATGACCCGGAGTGTAATTCAAATATAACAAAATCCAAAACATAAATAAATCTCCTTTAATGCCTCCAACTTGGCCCCACTGTTCAATAATTCTCAGTTGGAGATAAAATTTATTCAAAGATAGTCTTCCAAAGAAAGAAATACAGTCCGAACTTAATGAGCAGATAGAGGTGAAACAAAAAACAAAAACAAACTACTATGAAAGAATTTCCAAAATGGACCAGGATAAGTAATTACCAACTTCAAGGAGATAACAAGGCACAGTCTGTTGGAAGGACACCAACCAAGATAACTTCAGCCCCAAATAACACACACTTTGCTTCTGGCAATGCTGTGTTTTAACCATCTCTCTTATATACTATTCTCCCCAGCTGCAACCAATGAGGAGGATCATAGCCGCTTCCTCTCTCATAAGTCAAGTTGTTGCCTTCTCCGTTCCCCCCTGTGTGTCCTAGGGTGAAGTGAGAATGGGCCTGGTTCTTCCTCTGACTGCCCAGCTGGCCTCTGCCCCTCCCCAGCCTCCTCCACAACCTCCGGAGCCACATCTCCACTCCCTGTCTGCTGTTCCTCCTCTCTCTCAGAGTCTGATTCTAACAAGGGCACGACAGTAAGTCTCTATTTTTCCATCTTATTTCTTAAAAAGAAATAGATGGCAATTATTTAAGTAAGAAAGATTTGACATTAACTTTAAGAATATGTAAGAATGTACTGTCACACCATGAGGATGCTATCCATTCATTGTGTCCTGTTCATGGTCATTCTATGGACCAGCTTTCTCTACCTTCTCCAATCTTGTACAATTTCTTTCAGTTGTTTTATGTCAGTTTTGATGGTGTCTACTCACGGTGCTTTTAGGAGACTTTGTTTCCTTTTGCTGCTGACCATCCCAAGCCTTTTCCAGTGAGTTTGATTGCATGACATGGCCGAAATAAATAAGGCAGAAATTTGTAATTTATTTTCCAACAATATACCTGGTTTAATATGCTCCAGTACTTGCTTGTTTGTCATTTTTGTTGTCAAATGACTGCACAGAAATCTTCTCCAACACCTCAGCTTGAACAATTTTTTTTTTTCATAGTCCAGCTTTTACAATAATAAATAGCTAGGGGAAACACAATTGTATGAATTAATCTACATTTAGTTGCATTCTACATTTGATTCAGCCCATCATTGCTATACAACTGGGTGCAATTCGATGCTTTATTTCTGGACTGCATTCACAGTTTTGATCAATCTGTGATCCTAGGAAAATGAATTATTGTACACATTTGATATTGTCACTCTCAATTGTTATTTTGACATTTCCATTACTCAAAGTGGTCACGAACTTGGGGTTTTTGATGTTCAGAAAGAGGACAAATTCTTCATTCCATTCTGTAATCCTTTTGCTCAGATGTTTAAGGCTTTCTTTAATTATTGAGAGGAGAATTGTGTTGTCAGCATAACAAAGATTGTTGATGTTCCTTCTTCCAATCTTTACTCTGATTTTTTATTTTTCAAGTTCCAGCTTCCTCATGATCATTTTGGCATGCAGGTTGAATCAGAAAGGTGAAAGAATGCAACCTTGCCACAATCCTTTCTCCATCTTGAAGCAATCAATGTCTCCATATGATGTTTACACAGAGACTTCCTGATTTGTGAATACACCATAATCTAACATTAAAAAAAAAAACACCTGTAAGTTTATTTGGTAAACAATGACAATTTTGCTCAAGCAACAATACTGTTATGTACTGAGCATGGGTGCAAGGATGGAGACGAGCCAGTGAAACAGTAAACTTCAATTATTTATTTACATGTGAAAACAGCTCAGCTCAATGGCCACGATGGGCCCCTTTATATAGGCAACTCTTAACTTATTTAACCAATGAAAACACAGGGAGCGCTAGCTCCATTAACCAATGGGAGAGGCTCGTTAATAGCCAATCAGATTCCCCTGAACGGACCAATCTGATGTCGCTCTTATCGGCCAATCAGAAGTGCAGGGCCAGAACCCTGCACTTTACTTCAAGCTCTTAATGGTCTTTATTAAGCATTTATTGATTCACAACAAATACTATGTTCCTTTGCTGAAAAAGTTCCTTTGCTGAAAAAGATGCAAATAATGCTTAATGTGTTCTTTACATTTTCCATATATAATATTGGATTATTCCGAATGCATGACTAATTTACAACTTAATGCATATTGTCTAGCACCCAAAGGCAGCCAAAGAATTTTACTTGTTATCTTATGCTAAGATTAACATGTTTCATAACGGACATCATTTGCCCAGCTGGATTTGCTTTATTAACTAGGCATTTTATAATGCAATAAAGTTTGTTTCTGAATATTTTATTTATTGTCATGTACTGCAACAAGGTGCTTTTTTGAAGACATAAAAGTGTGGCAAAAGAAGCTAGCCTTAATTCTGCAATTAGTCATTTCAAATGCTCCTTTCTTCCTTTTGAAATTCTGTAGGTGTGCCATTCACATTTTCTTCTTCTGCACTTTTCCAGCACCTGATCAGTACCTTGCTGAGCAATCTTAATTGCATGTCTCTTAGAAATGCTTCTCCCCCCAGTCCTCACATTTTATTTCTTTTTTTGGAGGTTGGGACCCATAAGATGTTCTCTGTAGACATACCAAGGTGAGTGTTAACACCTATGTGTTAAGGCTATGCAATTCCACAGTGGGTGAAATTTAGAGTGGCAAAGCTACTGTAACTGGCTTTCCAAGTAGGCAAAATATATGCTGGAGGAGAACATGACCCTTACCAGCAAGCATAGCAAAATTTTCAGAGAGAAGGTATCCAAATGTTGGGGGGAGCATTATGAACTGCTATAATACCCAAAATCATTTATAATTCCAGGAGTCATGGTAGATCAGTGGTTAGAATGCAGTATTGCAGGCAAATTCTGCCCACACCCAGGAGTTCGATTTTGACTGGCTCAAGGTTGATTCAGCCTTCCATTCTTCCAAGTTGGTAAAAGGAGGACCCAGATTGTTGAGGACAATATGTTGACATATTTCTAAACCATTCAGAGTGCTGTAAAGAACTATGAAACAGTATATAACTCTAAGTGTTATTGCTATAAGGAGTATTACATTCTAGTGCTTCTAAAAGCTTAAACTTGTTCAGTCGGAGGCTCAGTATTGCAAAGACTGCATTATTTATGATTTTTTCATCATATTTAAATAAGTGCTTACCTTACATAGGGATTGTCCTTGAGTTATGATGGCAATTGGGACTTGAATTTCTATCTCTTAAGGTTGTAAAGTTCTTAGCCACAGCATCCCTGCAGTCCCCCATTGTAAGTAAGGATCATGAGTCATTAGATGAGCATGTCTTCATAACTTCCTGCCAGCTTCCAGAAAACCAAAGTAACAGCCTGAGCAGTTACAGGCACCTCTTGGCACGCCCATACAGTTGGCTTTCAAGTGTAATTCAAAGTTCTGGTTATTACTTATAAAGCCCTTTAAGGCAGAAGGCCTGGATTTTTGAGTAAATGTTCATCCTGCCCATCCAGTACATTCCAGCAGAGTGGGGGCATTCCAGGTGCCCTCCATTAAACATTGCCATCTTGAGGGACCTAGAAAGCATGTCCTTTTCTTCTTGGACCCCCGTCTCTGGAACGGCATCACTCTATAGATGAGGAGTGCCCTCGATTATGGGGCTCAGAAAAGTTTGGAAACCTGGCTTTGGACTCAGGCCCAGGGTCGGGTGTTTATTATTTGTTTTAATCTGTTTGGCTTTGTTGCTTCTGCTGTCCTATAGACTGGTCTGAGCTGTCTGTGATTCAATGCTTTTTAATACTTGCTTTAATTTTGCATGCTGCATATAATTTACTGGAGTCGGATGACCACTAGATTTAAATAAATAAATAATTTTAAAAAGACTAAGGCTAAGATCCTAAATTATGCTTAGGTAATTAAAAAAAAAAGGCTGATTAATACTGTGAAAGTGATGTGAGCTACAAACCATGGCCAGGTGCAGTATCTCTGCTTGTCCTCATTTGCAGTGTAACTCTTGGGAGAATTATGAACAGTGTTTCCAACCTGAAAGGAAGAGTCACAATTTAACATATACAGAAGAATTCCAGATTAATCTCTCATTAAAGTAATGGCTGGGAAAGATTTCAATTTGAAATCCTGGGAGTACAATGATGTCTATTTTAGGTCTGTGGGATCAAAATTGTGACTCAGTGTAAGGCAGCTTCCGAAGTTGTGTTTCCATCATGAGGGCCCCTTTTTCAAACCCGTTAAATTCCTGGAAAAGACGGGCTTATCAAAAAATATCCAATACATTCCTGGGGCTGCTAATCATATTCCCATCATACAATTAAGTGCCAAAGTTCACATGCAAGAAAAACCAGCAGATGCATTGTAGTAGCACATACCATGAGTGCAGATTCCAATCACGTCATAGCTCTGCCATATCTTTCTGAAAAATGCTTCTGCTTCCAGAATCCCTTTTTCAAACAACACAGTATTTTTTACCCAGTAGTCCTTCAAGAAACAGTTTTTAAAAAGTTTTAAAATATATAGATATGAAGTAGGAAATTTAAAAAGCAAATAGCTATGTTTGCAGTTTGTTTTAAGTTGGGTTTAGACAAACTAATTGTAGATGATGACATGTTAAAAATGTAGAATGCAGAGATGAAAAGAAGATGGACTGAGACAGATGTCTGGACCAATATGGAATTCTTGGGAACCAAGAGAACAGGGAAATCGATTTGGCTGACTTTCCAGTCTCTGGGTAGAGCTCAAATACTTTCCAGGGCTTACAGACTATGAACAAACTTTACAGACTTTACAGACTTTGGAACAAAGAGGTATGCGCTTCATTTTTCTTGCCATATGCTTTCTCACTTCAGTATTTGGATTCAAAGATTTCCACAAGTGGTGGTATTGATTGGAAGAAAAATATTGCATGATTAAGAAATGAATTATTAAGAAATTATATGGTTTGCCTTATTTTATTACCATCGCTTGCCACAGGTGGGATAAACTACTCTATGAAACCCTCTTCTCTGTGTAATTCCTGGAATGTTTGTCATAAAGGCAGCTAATCATGACAGATTATGTAAGATATATTTACGTGAGACAGAACAAGATTTCCTGTAATTAGTGGCCACTGAGTTTGAAAGTCTGGGGCCCTGTTGTGTTATGTTTCACAGAGTCTATTAATTGCTTCCATTTGTGAATCAGCATATTCAACCTCACAGAGGAAAATAAAAAACATTGAGACCACAGAGATCATCTTTCTTACAATCTAAGGTGTGATAAAATTATATTTGACATTCATTTGCACAATGTTACAACAGAATAAACAGTGGAGAAATCCTTTCCATCAGGAACTTCCGGTTTGCAGGGCTTCGGCGGCAGGAAGAAATCCACGATCATGCGCGGTTTCTGCCTGGGCTCACCGCTGGAGCACCCCGAGCCAGCTGGCTTAGGGGCTAAGCCACCCTGTAGAGGTAGTGAAGAGAGGGGAGATTGCCAGCAGGGTCGAGGAGAGCTGCATCTCTCCTCCTCAGCTGGTCAAACTCCCTTTCCCGAAGGCAGTAGGAGCAGTGGTCAGAAATGGCCACCGCAAAGAAGCACTCAACCAGAAAAGAAAGTGCAGGAGGAAGATAAGAAGTGAAAGTTTTGGCTGACTGGGATAAAAAGCAAC
>BHEV01087637.1:0-20549 GCA_004319985.1 Emydocephalus ijimae | reverse complement strand
CAGCTGCCTCTACGGGGCAGCCTTAGCCTCCAAACCTATGCAGATCGGAGGCACCAAAACGGCTAGCGCAGCAGGGATCGCACAGGATCGCGAAACCCTGCCGCTTGCGAAGCCGACAACCGGAAGTTCCCCGGGGTTAACCATTTTGTTCACAACTGCAGTGGAGACTTTTAAAGGACATTTAAGTTTGCAAAACTCACTTTCTAATCACTCTAGGAAATTGCTCATGAACTGTTTCTAAGCTATTAGAAGCTTTAAGAATGACAAATTTGAAAACCTCAGGAGAGTCTGCCTCTGAACAAAATAAAACTTTTAATTATACTTTTAAGAGCCGTGGTGGCACAGTGCTTACAATTCAATATTACAGATTAACTTTGCCAACTGCTAGGAGTTCGATCCCGACTGGCTCAAAGTTGACTCAGCTTTCCATCCTTCCAAGGTTGGTAAAATGAAGACCAAATTGTTGGGGGCATATGCTGACTCTGTAAACTGCTTAGAAAGAACAGTAAAGCACTATGAACCGATATATAAGTCTTAAGTGCAATTGTGAAGAAGTTAAACAACCTGAAATAAGTAGCAAAAAGCTAAACAAGATTTTGATCTTAGAAACTTATGGTTGGGTTAGGTCCAGATAAAATTAGAATATTGAAACTATTACAATAAGATTTTGGAATTAATTACAAAGAGGAAATGGAAAATCGTTCCTGCTTTGGTTTTTACAAGACACAGCATAAATAAATAAATTCATGATTTCAAAAAGTGGACAGTAAGGGGGGGACTAATGATTTTAAGTGGAAGAAAGATATATAGGCCTGCAAGAAGGTTAAGACAATAAAAATACTAAAGGAGATTTTTGAAGAATGGAATCAGAAAATAATGGAAACATTGTCAACAATGCCAGTAATGGTGTCTGCCACTATGGATGAACTAGATCCAAAAGATGTTACTGAAGAAATGTTGTATGTAGAAGAAATTTTATCTGATAAGATAGAGATGGTATTGAACATGGATTTATATCTGACAGACCAAGAGAATTAGAGAAAATAATGTTTCACTGGATCTACCCCCCATCCCAAAAAATGGCTGATGTTTTAAAATTTAAAAAGGAAATATAAATGACAAGCCAAGAGAGTGACCTGGATTTTTTTTTTCCTACTGGATATACAAAGGAGGTTTGTTAAAGCCTTTAAGAACTCTGTATAATGGGACAAAGAAAAAAAGAGAAATAAAATCCTATGGCAATATTCATATGTCTTGGATTTATTTTAATTTGAGATCAACTTGCAGTAGGCATAACCAACAAAGTATTTTCTGCTTTCCTTCAATTTGGGATTGGGTCTCAGCAGAGTAGATGCTTAGAGACTTTGATAGCTATGGAAGTATGGCCAAATAAGAAGGTGTGATCTGAGCACAGAGCACAGCAATTATTCCCAGGCAACCTTTATTCATTGCTCATCCCACAGACTTACTATAAATGATCTGAAAGGTGTACATGATCTATATGTTACAATTAGCTCAGTTAAAGCTATAATGAGAGCATTTTTTTTTTCCTGAGAGCATGAAAAGGCGACACCTGATATCTAATACATCACTGCTGTGTGAAACACAGTGGACTCACGTATCCCAAGTATCACAGTGTTGTTTGCCAGGTTCTTTTAACTAAAGTACCTAGCAAAATGAAGTAAGACTAAGACAACCTTTATGCTAGCTGTGTCCCAGGAAGATCTTTCACTGTTTGCCTGCTGGTTGTAAGCAAGAATTCTTTGATGCTAAAAACCAGCCAGCCACATTCTACCCATGTAGATAGATCTAATGGATATAAAAAGTACCATATTTTTGGCACTAGCCCATAAGATGCATCTAGCTTTTGGGGAGGAAAAAAAATCTGCCTCTTGTGTCCCAGCAATTTGCCCCCTTGCAGCAAACAGCAAACAGCCTGGTCAGCTTTCGCGCAGCCTGATTTAGCATGAGCATCAGGCTGATTGGTGTTTGGATCGGCTTCCCAAAATATCGCTGATCAGCTGTTCCAGGCTACGGGGATTGCCGTTGCCCATCTCTGCCTCCTTGCGTCCCATTTTTGGCTTCCACATGCCTCATTTTCGGCCTGTGTGTGTGTGTCCCGTTTTCGGCCTGTTCCTGGTGGCAGGGAGCAGCAGCTATCCCTGCAACCTAGCATGGGCTGAAAATATGGCATGCGGAGGCCGAAAATGGACACGGAGGCGGCGATAGGCAGCAGCGATCCCCATAGCCTGGAACAGCTGATTGACAGTATTCTGGGAGGCCGATCCAACTGCCAGTCAGCTGCTCGTGCTAAATCAGGCTGTGCTGAAGCTGACCAGGCTGTTTGCTGCAAGGAGGCAAATTGCTGGGAGGCAGAGGCCGAAAGATGGGGACTGGCGGGTAGGCGGGGCTTTGGCAACATTTGCTCTATAAGACGCACAGAAATTTCCAACCTCTTTTTGTGGGGGGGGGGGAGTGTGTCTTATAGTGTGAAAAACATGGTATATATGTGCATAGTAAAACAAAGCCAATGTTCCAGGTAAAGTCTTAGATGTGTCATATCAACAATTCATGTTTGTATTTGATAGATACACACACATGCACATACATACACACATATTACATATACTTACACAGGTAGTCCTCAACTTAAGATAGTTCATTTAGTGACTATTCAAACTTACAACATCACTGAAAAAAATAACCCATGACAATTTTTCACATAACATTTGTAGCATCCTCAGGGTCATGTGATCAGAACTCAGGTACTTGGCAACTTACTCATATTTATAATGGGTTAGTGTCTTGGGGTCATGTGATCAACTTTTGCGACCTTCTGACAAGCAAAGTCAATGGAGAAGCCAGATTTGCTTAACAATTGTAATAGTAACTTAACAACTGGAGTGGTTCACTTAATAACTGTGGCAAGAAAGTCATAAAATAGGGCAAAATTCACTAAAGAAATGTTTCACTTCGCAACAGAAATTTTGGGCTCAATTGTTGTAAATTGAGGATTACCCATATACATATATACTTATATGAATCTTGCTCTTCTGCTGTTTCTGCTGTTATTACTAGTTATTTCAGCTTCATTTTTATTCATTTTCACCTCCTTTAGCTAAGCTGCGTTCTGATTGTATTTTTTTTTTGTTTGCCCCATATCTATGTCCAAAGCAGCACTATTCCTTCTTTGTCAGGTGTTGACTGATTTACAGTAGACTCTTCATTGATGGATTAGTCGAAGCATTCTTGATTGGATTGAAATTCAAGAGATTCTGCCTATAATTTGCAATTTGAGCCTTGGATCTTCTGGTTTTTCTTGGTTATGGCCAGGGGTGGGATTCAGTTTTTTTAACAACCGGTTCTGTGGGTGTGGCTTAGTTGGTGGGTATGGCTTGATGGTCATGTGACTGGATGGGTGTGGGCAACTCAACATCACTCATGTCAAGGGGCACTTCTCCTCACCTAGCTTTTCATGACAGTGGGGATGCTGCAACCGTCGTAAGTGTGAAAAATGGTCATAAGTCACTTTTTTCAGTGGCATTGTAACTTCAAATGGTCACTAAATGAACTGTTGTAAATCAAGGATTACCTGTACAAAAGTACAAAAATCTTCTTTGCTTGCAAAAAGCTGCCCTTAAATACCAATCATTAGATTAAATACCTGCAAAATACCTGCAAGCTGGAGTTACAAATCAGGCAGAGTGCCAGAGCACTTTAAGGAATGAAAATAGTTAAAATGCATTGATAACTATCAAAGAAGCCAACTCTTGCTCATAAAGTGAAACCCTTTAGCAGAGAAGTCATTTAAGCTCTCCAGAAAAAACCACACCCAGGAAAAGCAATCCTTAGATCCATTTGCACCACTTAAAAATACCAGCTGGTCTCACTCACCTGACAAGATATCCTAAGGAAATCATCCAGATTGAAGGAAGGGTCATATATCCCCCAGAAAGGTAGTCAAAAATATCAGTGCCAAGCTTGCATCCTGTCTCTTGGAAGTACACCCCAAAAGGACAGTGCCAGATAGTACTAAAGCAGTGAAGGAAGAGCCCCTCCCCAGATAGAAAAAGAAACCATGAGGCAAGAAAAAATTCAAACACAATACAAATAATTAAATCACAACAGTAGCTGTTGCTTGTTGAAGCTGAATAGGGAAAATTATCCCATCAATAAACACAGGATTAAACGTCATCAAGCACATAATTAACCTTCACCAAAAACCAGTTTTAGACCAAAACTCAGAGTATGTAAACTCATGTTTGAATGTCAAACTTTCTCGCCAAGAAGCCAAGAAGCCTTGCTGAATGTCACTCATCTTGGTTCCCTGTCACTAAAAGCTTTGCTTCATTATTCAATTATTTCTTCAAAGTACTGATTGTCCAGGGAAGTATTTCCTCCCAACAGCAGTGTAAAAATCTTAAAGCAACTTTTCCCCTTTAAGAAAGCCAAGCCCCCAAAGCTCCGGAGACGGGAAGTCTAGGCTGTCTGCCAAGAATGTAATTAAGGGTGGAAAAAAACAAAAGGAGATTGCTTCTAACTACTGGTTCTCTGAACAGCTTAGAAAGTTAACAAGGGGTTCTATAGAACCAGATAGAACCAGTAGAATCCCACCCCTGGTTATGGCAGTTATTTGCCCTCCACCACATCAAGGCAGCCCCTGATTGGGGGATTATTAATATTTCCTTGCTTTTGCTTAATTTACTCAGTATCAATGTTTGCAACTAGAAAAATACGTTTGTTTTTGCTCCACAAGAAAAGTTTATTGCAATCTAAATGAGATGCTGCAAATGGAATGCAATCCTTCTTGCCCAAACAGTGTCATCATAATACATTATTAGCCACTGTGATCTTCTGTCATTCCACTCTAGGAGAATTATGGCTGTGGCACTGAATGGGTATGCAAGCCTAAAGGCTGAGTGCAGCTTGCTACAAATCTCTTACTAAGCTCTTGCAATAAATCTCAGAGACAAAGTCTTTTTAAAAAGGGATGACACTAAAGGGAACTGTCATTTGTTTTCTTAGGGAACAAGCAGTTGTGAAGGGACACCATGTACCACTTGATGTTCTTAACATCATAGAAAGTAACATTTATCACACCAAATCCAACAATCTCAACAGAGGACACCATTGAGGAAAAACAATATTTAGCCTTCTTTAGTTTTGTGAAATAAGTGCCTTCTCTTGAGGTCATTTCTCTGTTTATTAGTTGCACTGAAAGTTCAAGTGATTTATATGGAGAGCTTCACACAGATGCTCCTTTTAAAGGAATTAATTCTCAAGATGCAATAATCCTCTACTCTGTAGGCCTTTTTAAATACATTTATCAGACAAGAGCCAAGATTTTTGTCTCAAATAAGCTAGCAAAATTTGTGAGTTTTGTTTGATGAATTAAAAAAGGTTTTCAAATGATATTTACAGGAAGCCAATCAGATGTTCCATGGTGGAAAGAGAATGGATAATATTTTAGCTACTTCATGTGTAATTGTATTTCTCAAGGTTGCCTCAATCTCAAGGTTGCCTCACTGAACATAATTTATTCTGAGGAGGAGCAACTCTCCAATAAGTGAAGCCATGATCTTTCCCAGCTAAACTACTCAACCTTATTTGTAAAGGTAGTCTTCTATTTACAACCACAATTGAGCCCAAAATTTCTGATGCTAAGGAAGACAGTTTTTAACTTAATTGTGTCCCATTTTATGACTTCTTGCCACAGTTGTTAAGTGAATCACCTTCCTATATACATCATCTGTTGTAATGTCATTTGTTAGGCAAACCAATCTGTAAACACAAAATTACAGATACTAATAACATTAGAAATGATAATAGCCAGAAATCAGAAAGATGTAGAAATATACATTTACAGAAAATGCTGTCTCTAGAGAATGACCAAATTGGTGTGGTAGGAAGGGAGAACTAAACATCTTTGGAGACTGAAAGTTTTATGCATATCTCTAGACTTTCCACCTCCTACCATAAGTATTACATGAGAAAAGATGTAGAAAACTGGTTAGCTCCCCAAATACCTGAAATACAGGACACTGTAAACTCATTACATTTTTCTTTGACTATATATAATTTAAGGCTTCTCAGTATACCACATAGTTTCATCCCTGTCAAACGCTATGGCTGTTGTAACAATCCCCTCAACTTTCAAGGCTCAAACTTTCACAGACCTCCACAGCAAACCTTCCGAAGAGAAACCCATTCTTTGTCACATGGGAATAGAGACAAAGTACTCCAACTTACTTCCTTTCTTGGAATACAGAAATGTCTTTGTTCCTCTACAAATAAATTGCTGTTGATCAAGGCTGAAAAGAGTTGGAATCTGAGATTAAAGTTGAAATTTCCAGGAAAAAGGGAAGATTGGGTAAAAGAAAGCAAGGGGGTTTTGCTGTAGAAAAAGTGGTGTAAATTCCAGCCAGTGTTTGTGTTAGATGGCTTCCTTCTTTATTCTGTGTAATGCTAAACCATCTGATTTTTTTTTAAATTATTGTTTCTCTGCATAATAGCATTTAGACAGACTTCGTTTTAGATTTATACAGGTAGTTCTTGACTTACAGCAGTTCATTTAGTGACCATTCAAAATTACAACAGCACTGAAAAGTGTGACTTATGACTGTTTTTTATACTTATGACCTTTGCAGCATCCCTGCAATCATGTGATCAAAATCCAGATGCTTGGCAACTGGTTCATATTTATGAGAGTTGCAGTGTCCAGGGGTCATGTGATTCCCTTCTGCAACCTTCGGACAAGCAAAGTCATTAGGGAAGCCAGCTTCACTTCACAGTTGTGTTGCTTACTTAATAACTGCAGTGATTTACAACTGTGGCAAGAAAGGCCATGAAATGAGGCAAGACTTACTTAACAACTATCTCACTTCCTAACAGAAATATTGGGCTCAGTTGTGATCCTTAAGTGAAGGAGTATATGTACACCTCCCCACAGTACTTTACAGCACTCTCTAGGCAGTTTACAATATCAGCATATTGTCCCCAACTATCTGGGTTTCATTTTACCAACTTGGAAAGATGGGAGGCTGAGTCAGCTTTGAGCCCTGTCAGGATTGAACTCCACACTGGGCAGAGTTTGCATTCCAACCACTGAGCCACCAGGGTTCCTAGCCAGTGAATTTCATTTTTTTCCCTTTCTTCAGGCTCAGCATGAACATATTGATTTTATTATAATCTTTCAGCAATCTGTATATTGGACTGTATTCTTTTGAGGGGACCCGCATCATTTCTGGTCTGCTTGGAATACTATATTTTATTTCATATTTTTCAGAACTTACCTATTTTTATTATTTTATCTACTGCACTTTTTAACATATTTGATTTTGTTTATTTCCTCTGAGAATTTTTTTTTATCTCCCACAGGTGATGGGGAGGAAAAGATTAATTCTCTAAGGCACACATCTAAATGCTGATCCAGTGTTAAATAATACCAAATTATTTAAATGTTGTATTTTTTACCTTTTTATTGCCAGAAAGATGTTGGGGTTGTGAGAATCCAATCTCTTTCATGCTCCAATATAGGGGGTAAATGCCAAATGACTCACGTAAGTAGTGACAATGGGTCATGCCAAGTTATCACAACTCAAAAACCAGGACAAGAATGTGAAAGCCTGGGACTTCTGGTTTGCTGGCCTTCAGCGGCGGCAGGAATCCATGATTGTGCACGGTTTCTGCTGCGCTCGCCGCTGGAGTGCCCCGATCCAGCTGCTTTGGGGGCTATAGTTACCCCGTAGAGGTAACTGAAGATAGGGGAGATCCGGCAGGGGTCCAGGGGAATCGCAACCCCCCCCTCCTCAGCTGGCTTAACTCCCTTTTCCGAAAGCGGTGGAGCGGCAGTCAGCAATGGCTGCCACAAAGAAGCTCTCATCCAGATAAGAATGTGCAGGAGGAAGCTGAGAGTGAAAGTGTTGGCTGACTGGGATAACAAGTAGCATTTAAATACCCTGGAATTTAAATTTCATTAAAGATATTGCTCCCAAAGAAGACTTGGAAAAAGCGGTGAATGAAAGTAAAAAGGGAAAGTTTGTTTTTTCTCACTCTCCTTATGGTGACAGTAAATGAAAGAGAAATTGGAAAAACCCATTTTGGCATCAGCAGGTAATTAAACTGGAAACTTAAAGCCAAGGGGACAATAAATATTTCTGAACATTGGGAAAAAAAATTTTTTTTCTGCTATAAATGGGAAGGGAGAGGAAAAGAATTAATATTAAGAGTTTGCTGGAGGAGGCTGCTTGGAATTTATAAGACTAGAGCTAAATTGTAACAAGACTTCTAAAAGATACAATTTAATTGGAATTTTGCAACTGAACTGTAACCCCAGGAAAATAAAGTGTAAAAAGAAGAAAGTTTTAAATGAAACAGTCTGTGTGTATTTGGATTGCTTGGTGACTTTGGGTCTTTTGGAAATTATTATCTGAAAGGCTAATTTGGGTTGTTTAAAATTTTTTTACAATGGCATTACTTGTTGATGAACTGAAAATGGAATTCAAAAAGTTAAAAGAAGAGGAACTAGAAGGGAAGGGCTCTTCTGGCTCTGTTTGTCATTTCTTAGAAATGGCCATTTTTACCTATCTGAAACTACAAGAACAAGAAGATTGGGATGAAGAAGAAGCCATCTTTAACAAACAAGCAACAGAAGAAAAGGGAAAGAGGGGAAAGAGAATGGAGAATTTAAGACTTAAAAAAACAACCAAAAAAGGGAAAAATAAGGTGAAAAATAGATACAATGTCAGAAAGCAACAGAAAAGAGGAATACAGAAGAGGGTGGAGATCAAGAGGGTGGAGATAAAGAGGCAAGGGGGTAAAGAGGCTAGATTGGAGAAGAAAGGAAGGGATAAAGTGAAGAGAAGTTACAAAAGTTTGAAACATGATGTAAAGAAACAGGATTTATTCAGAGATAATGAGTAAAAATATAATTAAAAAAGAGATTCTGCAAAAGTACATAAGATTGTACATAAGAGTACACAAGATTGAAATAATGTTAGTACATAAGAGTACATAAGATTGAAATAATGTTAGAAAACTGGAACATTATATGATTATAAAATGGGATAAAATATTAAAAGGAATGTGTAAAATGTTTAAGACTAACAATAGAATTTAATTTGCTATGGATTATTGTTTTAATTATATTATAAACTTATTATTTCTTCTTATTTTAAAATATAGTACGTAGCTTTAGAATGTACTAAGCAGAATCCGAATGAAAATTATATATTATTTTAAGTGTTAAATTTAGGGGAAAGATATAAAGGCATCATACTTCAATCAGTGATTACAGGAGAAACTTTGTGTTAATGAGAAAAGATAATAGATAATTGAAACAGAACAGACAAAAGATATAAGCATAATGATTTAAATTGAGATGAAATAAATAAAACAGAATTAAGAAAGTGAAAAGAGAGAAGAAGCTATACAGAAAATGTAGAATGGTAAATAGGATATGAAATGGTATATAAAGTGAGCATGAATTTGAATTTATGTCTGTACAAAAAGATGTAACCCGGGATTAAGCCGCTTTCCAAAAAGAAGTTTTATATTTTTATGTTTTGTGTTTTGTTTGTGTATGTTTGTTTATTGAAAATTAATAAAAAATTTACAAAAAAAAAAAAGAATGTGAAAGCCTACAGGACTGATGGTATCAAGCACCAGGGAAATTAGGAAATCCTGGCAGTTCAAATGTGTTACAAAGATTTATTGTAAGCTGATACAAGAATCTGAACTACTAAAGGTCAAAGGAAATTAGCAGGAATTAAGAATAGGAGGAAATTCAAAGTGGGTTCTCAGAGACTCATGACTGATGATGTGTTTGACCCCTCCCTCAGGCTCAACCTGGTCATCTACCAATGGGAGGGAATGTTTGAGATCTTCAGCCTTCTATTCTATTGGTTCAACTCTTTCCACTTCAGTGGTTTCTATTTATTTAGCCATCAACTCCAAAGCAAACCTGTATTTTATTTCTAATTTTAACATTCCCCCTTCCTATTTATTTTTCTTTTTTTTTTTTGTTCTTCCAAACTGTAACATTTCAGAAACAAACCTTGGAGCTATAAATTTCATGCAATAAGGGAATTACTGTTCTTTGAGAGGCTAGAAGATTTGTTGTTGGGTTTACTGCATAGGGCAAGCAAGATTATATATTAGAGTATAATTTAATTTATGAGCAGTATCTAAATAATTTTTATAGCTCCCATTTTTAAAAGCAACCCTGATTCCTTTCCTCTCTATCACAAACAGTATGGAAATAGAAAATCTCTTCCATAAGAATTGATATAATTCTTGTTACTAAGCTGATAGAATTCATAAAATATTATATGATAATAAAATTGATTAGTTGATAAAACCATGGGAGTGGTTGTTCTTTCTACTCCTGTCACTAATCAGAACAACTGTGAAGTAGGGATAATTGTGATTTATCTAGAAAAAAAAGATTGAACTTCCTTTTCCCAAGATTATTTTTATGACTGAAATCTCCCTTATTTAACTGTATTTAGGATTAAATTTCAAAGTAGCTGCCACAGTGGCTACTACAAGCCATTCTATGAATGGCTTAATTGCAGGACTTGGTTTATAGCACTATCACCCAATCCTGTTTCTTGCTAGATCGGCAGAAGAAAATTGCTGTTGCCCAAATATTTAATTAAAGAGCCTGAAAAATAAAACATTTTACATCATGATTCATTAATCTGGCAAAGGAAGCCCTACCAGGTAATAAACAGGTAGAAACAAATTACTTTAGGAAGGAAGTCAGAGAATGTTTCGAACATTTTAAACAAATGTGCCTGTAATTTTTCCTCTGTGCAGCCTTTTTATTGAGACTTACGGACAATGAATAAGAAAATATTCATTGTAGATTGATTTTTTAAAATATGGTAACTGCATCAAGACTATTGTATGCACAATGATGGAAGAATAATAAGGGATAGATTGCGAATACGTCAAAATTTGCAGAAATGGCACAACTGACCTGTTTGGTCAGAGAAAAAACAACTTAATTGAAAGATTGGAAACCTTAGATCAGGGGTGTCCAACCTTGGCAACTTTAAGCCTGGATGACTTCAACTCCCAGCTTTACTGGCTGGGGAATTCTGGGAGTTGAAGTCCTCCAGGCTTAAAGTTGCCACGGTTGGACACCCCTGCCTTAGATGGACTTTTTGCTAAAAGAAGAAATATAATGATTGATCTGAAGGGTCTTGTATAGCATCTAAGAGGGTGGAGGGACAGTAAAATTGTAATTACTTGTTGAAAACAAATTTGGAAGTCATTTGTATATTTCTTCCAATTTTTTTGTTTCTTGAATTTTCCTGTTTCTTTTCTTTTCAATTTGTCTTTTATTCTATGGAAAAAAATCCTTAATAAATATAATTTTAAAAAAGTAATTTCTCCTCTGTGCTTCTCTAAAAGAATTGACATTAAACCATTTGACATCTCAAGTCTGTCATCTGAGCTTGCTACTAGGATGCCATATCAATTCTTCCAAATGGTTTAAAACAGTATTTTCTCCTTTACAAAAAATAAATCCTGATTTGTTTATTTATTTATTTCCGGTTCTGTCTTTTGCTTAAATATAAGAGAAACAGATGGAAGGAACTGTACTTGCTTGCTTGATCATTGCATGGGGATACACTCAGTCTCCATCATCTTCCGGGGCTGCTAATCCATCCATATTTTTCTTCTTGCTTTGCCTGGAGCAGCTGACAAACTATCTCAACAAGCATGAACGTCAACATCTTTCAGCTAACATTTTTCACAATAAACAAACAGAAAAACCTCACCACTGAGCCTAAGAGGACATCATCTTGTTTTAGGGTTGCTCTTCATATTCCTCATTGTTTGGAGAATCAGTCAGTGTCTGGTCATACCAAGCATAACCAGTCAATTTCAACTTCTCCCACAGAGACAAATGGATGCCTCTGAAACTATTCCTTCAATTTTGGAAAAAGGGGGAATTTTGCATGGCATCCAAGTCTGGACTAAATAGAGAATAAAGAAAGTCATGTGATCCAACTTTGTAGTTGCTCCTTGGGTAACTTGTGTGAAGCCTAACAATGTCACATGGCAACATTTCCTGCTTGTGTTTCCAAACACCACTTAATCTGAAGGGTCTCAAGGCTTCAAATGTTGCGTTGTAGTTTTCTGAGTTGCAAGCAGTGCAAACTTCAAGGAAATTCATATGCATAACACCATCTATGTCCCAAGAAACCATAAACATGGAATTTTTCTACCATAGCCTGGAATTTTTCTACCATTTTACTCCCTCTCCCCGGTCATGTTAAGCTTCGTGATAATATTCCATTGAATGATCCTTCATTTTCCATCACAATATTGAGTCCATTTTTCATTACCCATCACACTACTGTGAACAAATTCCTCACCAAATGACAAGAATTACAGACAAATTTCAACCCTTAAACAGCATGTGAGGACTAAATTGTGCCCAATTTTAACTGCAATGTTAAATAACATCAATAATATGACTCACATTCCCATGAAATGCTAAACTTGAAAATAATTTCCCTTTGAGTGTTCCAGTGATCATTCTTAGTTCATGATCTTTCTTATGGGAAATTTGTTGGTTGCTATCATAACCCACCCACTTAATGAAGACACAATCAACATTTCCTGGTTTACCATCTTTAGATTTTGAGGCCCAGCAATAAACTAGTACTCATCTCAATAAAGTTAATACTATAGACAACCTGGGTGTGGTAGTGAATTTTATTTATGTCCTTATTTATTTATTCATTTTCTATAGCCACCCAACTCAATCAAGTGACTCTGGGTGGCTTACCAATTTAAATTGGAGAGACTCCTTCAATGTCAGAAATTCAATCCTAGCAGATTTCTTAAAGCACATTATTGGGTACTCACTGTAAATTTCCATTTCACAAATAATGACAACACGCTCTTTTACATGTACTGTAGCAACAAAATCATTAAAGAGTTCTCTATCTAACTCAAAGTAGCTGCATTTAAGAAATGAAATGTTTATTACATGATGACTTTATCAAGAAAGATGGCACTATCATTTTTCCTGATTTAACTTGGAATTTTTTAAAAAAATAATTATTAATTTGAGGTAGTTTCTTTCTTTTCTCACCCCCATTTTCATAGGTTTTCCCCAATACATACTATTTTGACCATCTGCAAGATGCTGTCAAGGACTTGTAATACAAGTACTTTCATCACTCTTAAAAATAAATCCTATGCTACAAGTCTGGCCCATAAGTAGTCAAGCATATGCAACCCTAATAATTAGAGCTTAATTTATTGCAACATCTCATTATATAATATAATTTTTCCACAACTGGTGAAATAAAGGATTTGTAATTACTGCTTGAATTTGTCCTTTGTGAAATATTTGTACATACTGTTCCCTCTACTTTTAACAAGCTGCTGTTGCTACTTGTAGGTCTGCCAAGTTGCAATGAGTAAATTGCTTTTTCATTCACTGATAAATGAAGATGAAACAGCTGGTCTCTTCACCCACTCAGCTTTCTTCTAGCTCTTTAATTCCTTCCTTCATACAGTCTTCTTCACCTTTTCTTTCTTTTGTCTTTTCTTTTGAAGCCATGTTGATCCTTTGGAAAACCATGCATGTCTCCCATCATACAATATCTATATCACGGGCTAGGCACAATGCCACAAAAGAAAATGAAAGCGTTCTCTTTCCTTATTTCCTCTTTATCCAAAACTCTTCACTATGAAAAGTACAGGGGAAAATACATTAAAAACTAGTTGAGTCACAAGCATTAGATATTAATCTCATTGTCATTATATGATAATGCACAAGCATGAAGCCGAAAGCACCAGCCTGAAGATGGTGAGTGGGACCTCCTCAAAATGTCACCAAGATACTCTCAATCTTAAACGGGAAAAGACCCAAACATGCCAAGACCTGCATACCTGTACCTATGAAAATCTACGAAAACAAATTTTGTGTGTGTGTGTGTGTTCGCGTATGTATCTCCTTTACTACATATCCTCCTGTAGTAAAAATTCATTCTGGGTTCCCTGGCACCCAAATTTAAATGATATATAGATTAAGCTATAATTAAAAGTGGGATATCCAATTTAAACACCAATTAAATCAATTCTATCCATTAAAGTCATTTATCATATTATGGTACCATAAAGTTTTGAGAACCTTTCCATTAAGCCAATGTGTGGTTTATTCGGTTCAGACTTCATGTGTCCAATACAAGAGCAAACAATAGATACAAACTCCAGGTTAATCGCACAAAACTTGATTGCGGGAAATACAACTTCAGCAACAGAGTGGTCAATGTCTGGAATACTCTACCTGACTCTGTGGTTTCTTCCCCAAATCTCAAAAACTACAACCTTAGACTGTCTACTATTGACCTCACCCCTTTCCTAAGAGGTCTGTAGGGGTGTACATAAGCGTACCAGTGTGAAAAATGGTCATAAGACACCTTTTCGGTGCCATTATAATTTTGAACATCACTAAGCAAACAGATGGAAGTCGAGGACTACCTGTAGATGACTGCCTGGATTGTACCTCTTTCATTTTTAAAGGAATGGATCATCTTATATTTGGTACAGATGGGGATAGTGCCTATTGCACAGTCCTCTTGATTGTTGTTTTAAAAAGGGGTCCGGTGTATTGCAGAATAGCAGTTCAAGGAACTCCCAGCTGAATGGAAGAAACCTATTTGTGCCCTAGCCACTGTCTGGAAAGCAGCCAGGGTTGTAATTGCAGAAACAAATCATTTTAACCTAGGTACTCTGGTTTCCAGAAAGATCCCCCAAATGTTACAATGTTCTCCATGTCCTTGTAAAGTGGGCACAGCTGTGCCCTCTTTACCAATATGCTTGCTCTCCCCGAGGAGTTTTAGAAAATCCCAGCATAAGACAATAAGAACTGTATTTGCCTCACAACGAGAGTAAAAAAAATAGAGCAAACATAATTTCCCATCAGCTGCAGATGATGCATCTTTCATCTAATGTGTGGGTTGGATGACTTCATTGGCACTTTAACAAATTGCCAGATCAGTTGAGCAAACGAGAGAAACTTCCACGAACAAGATGCTCCTTCTGGCAAATTGTTTTTCAGGACATCCTTCTGAACTGGAGAACATGGATGTCCCAGCCTTTTGTTCATTTCTCCATAGGATTGCTCATTACTCATTAAAAATCCCTGCAACTAATAAGCAGCAATAGCACTTAGATTTATAGATTGCTCCATAGTGCTTTACAGCCCTCTCTAAGTGGTTTATAGAGTCAGCATATTACCCCCAACAATCTGGGCCCTCATTTTACTGATCTTGGAGAGATGGAAGGCTGAGTCAACCTTGAGCCAGTCAGGATCAAAATCCAGACTGTGGGCGGAGTTATCCTGCAATACTGCATTCTAATCACTGCCATCATAGCTCCTAGGGTCTCCAGATTGCAAGTGATGCTATGGTACACATAGATATTGTACATCCATATATTTGGTATACAATTCCAGATCCATTGAGAAGCCGTGCATGAAACCCTTCTTCTGACTATAGATGTTCCTTACAAAGACAGCTTGTAGATACCTGCCAAATCTGATTATAAAGCAATCACATGGTTTGAATAACTATAGCCGGTTATGGTTACCACCAACACCATTCCGCTGAGAGGAGTTCAAGAAATAACAGTTTTCTTGCCATGGGGCTGTATTTACATGACATAGGTGCTGGTTTATTTCCTTTATCCCCTCCCCTCCTTCAGACACCTATATATGTCATACAGATCCATGGAGGTGACCATTACTAGTTCCTTTCTGCTTTCATAATTTAGAGAGGACACAATCACAAACTAATGTCAGCAATTTCACCCAAGGTTATGCGATATGATTAGATTTAGATAAGTCATAAGGAGAGGCGCATGATGGGGTCAGGTAATTCTACTAAGCTTTGTCAAGCAAATTATTCCTGCATTTACTGTATATAACAAACAACATTGCTTAAAGTTATCAGAATGCAAATGATACACCATCCAAAAATAAAATTCTCAACACTTTGTCAAGCTTCAACTGCTTGGAGAAGAAGTAATGAGATAGAATACTTTATTTGGCCAAGTGTGATTAGATACACAAAGAATTTGTCTCTGGTGCAGAAGTTCTCAATGTATATATAAAGCAACAGAGCAATCCTCATCATCATCATCATGCCAATAACAAGATAAGCATAATAATACTACAGCCACACAGCATGGGTAAATTGATTGGACTTCCAAAGCTGTTATAAAGCCATGTGGAGACGGCCATGGCATTGATGATGCGCATAAGCCTGAAAGACAGAAGCCAAGATACATACAGTTGCTCAATCTATCAAAACAGCAACAAAAGCAACCCGAGCAAAATAATACATACTCCAAGAAAAGAAATGAGAAAGGTTGGGAAATAAACACCCATCAGTAAGTCCTTGCAAAGCACCTGGCACTGTAGAATTGAGGCATCTACACTTGATCTATTAGAACTTGCTATTGCAATGTGATTATGTGATGCAAACATGTCAGCAAATATGGAGTCAAGCCACCTTAATATCAATGGCCACATATCCATCAGATTGATGAATGCTTCTTCAGAAGCTAATCTGGAAGATAAAATAGTGTTGGTTGTAAGAGTCCTATAGAAGCTTAACAAGGAATAGAACAACAGAGTTGGAAGGAACCTTGGAGGTCTTTCTAGTTCCTGCTTAGGCAGGAAACCCTACAGCATTTCAGACAAAAGGAATCTATTCTAAATTCCTAGGCTCATTCTATTCACCTAGAAGCAGATAATGTCTACTTTGATAATCTTTGCGGTTCTCCCCCTGCCCCATTTGGACTAAATACCCAATGACTGTGTTCATGTAATACACGGAACAACACAGCCAATCATGCATTAATTAACATATTGTCTGAATCTGGCCAGGGCAGGTCATGTATAGTTGAGGGTATCATGCCAAATGTATACATTAAATTAAACGAGTTAACCGTTCAATTAACTCTAGGCATATCTTGGGAATGCAGCTGACATTCAGCAATTACAAACTGAATGGATAGTAATTTAGGAAAGAGTTTGATCCTGTGCTGATTTAATCTGCTTTTTAATTTGGTGAAGATGGCGCTCATTTGTCTTCATTCTGATCCAAGGTCTTTAATGACTGAATCTGAATGTTCTCCTATATGTGTAAGAGCTGCCAACAACATAAACTTGAGACTGAGACAAAGTTTTCCTTTCTACTTATCTTAGTAATAAAAAAAGCTTTGCTAGCTACATTTTTATTTGCTGCTTCTAGCAAAGAAATCCCAGTAAAAGAGGAAAAAAATGTTGGCAATAATGGTAAGAGAAGCCCGATTCAGAAGCTGAAAAGAGTATCTGAATCATCTACAATAATAGAGCTTCTTCCAAATTATTATCTTCTATAATTTATAAAGACTGAGCAGAATCAACTGAGCAGTGAAGATCACAGCTGCTGAATAAGCTATCTTTCTTCAGTGGGTTTAATGATAGTATGATGTGCAGAAATCAGGCAAAACTTTTCATAGTGAGGATCTAAACATGACTAATTACAGACATCTCCTCACCAAATGGATATTCAAAAGCAAACCAAGCTGAACATTTGGTGATATAGATAATCATGTTATCAGAAATGCTGTATTATTTGTTTAAAATTCACATTCATATTGCTTGCAAGCAAATTTTATGTGACAGACTCAGGTAGCCGATGGCAGAAAGATAGATCTCTGAATGAATCTGTGATTCTGTCAGCAACTCAATCTGCCTGCCTGCTTTGCCTGATTTTGGGTAAAAGTTGCTCTTTTTTAAATAAAAAATTCAATATTTACATAAATATTTATAATATTTACAATACATGCAAGCCATGCCCAGCCAGTCACATGATTACCAAACCACACCCACAAATTAGGCCACACCCACAGAACCGGTTGTTAATCCCACCCCGGATTCATAAGCTGAAGTTCTGCTGACTAAGAACATGAAGTGGAGAGTTGGAAATTATAATTCTGTTTGCTTTGTATCCACCAGAATATCTCCTGATGTATCCTCCAGATATCGGATCAGATGTTCTGAGGTCTTCACCACACTGCATTATTTGTTCTTGAACAAAGGTGTCAAACTCATGTTGTCATGGTGTCACATGAGGCATCGGGAGTTTTTCCCCTTTCACTAAACCAGGCAAGGACATGGCCAGCGCATGATGCATCCGGCCCATGGGCCAGGAGTTTGTTCTTGAGAAACGTCAAAGGGCAAAGCATCACACTATCACTCTCATTCTTTTCATTCATTCGTTGATGATACGAATCCAGGGGAACAAAAATAATGTGAGACACGTCTAGCATTCTGCTTAAGATTCATGAGCCAGAGATCTTTGGGTGGATTCAAAAAAAAAAGGGGGGGGGGATGAAACAAGTATCTAAATGTGACAACATCAAGCCCACATCTGACTTTACTGTCACTTTCGGTGTCGCTGCATATTCTTTCTTCCCACCTCTTCCACCATAGATGAAGCAACCCACATAATCAACATTTTTTGCTGTCCTAAATCAGATAGCAAAAATTCTGCTGCTGCTTGCAGAATAGTTAACACTAATAAGAGAGCATAAATGCTCTAAAAAGAGATCTAATATACACCAGCATGGCACTCATGATGATTGATGAGGAAAGATGTAAAGTAACTACCTCGGAGGGAGAGTATTGCTGGAAGGGTGCAAAGTAGAACAATGTAACAGTTCCTGACTAAGAAATGATTTGAAACGTTGAGGTTTAAGGTAGCGTTGGTTTTATACAGGTCAAAAGATAAACCTCCATTTCCTGATTTCTCTAAAAATCATCCTTTCATACACTTTCAAATGAATAGCGAAGAGAACTAGGCTCCTTCTGTGGTCCCCCCATTTCTGAAATTTTAACTCTGTTTTCTGGTTTTATCTGCATACATCATGGCTAGACAACCTATAGCCCAACTGAAAATTAATTCTGAACCCCTTCTGGAGAACTCTATGACTGTGCTACATGTGGATGGACACTTGACATAATTCAATTGTTTTCACATCATTTTTGTAAGACGCAATCAAAATATGTAGTGTATGCCGCCAAACTGGTATAACATTGTTTTCTTTAAACCAAAACAAAAGAGCAACCCAGATCACTCACCTTTCCAATTCAGAAGAAATTGGAAATCATTTGTCTATCTGTGGCCTTCAATTCCTCATACCAGAAGTGCACTTGGCCCTAATGAGCCAAAAGCATTGTTCAACCATTTTTCAACCAAGCATTGTTCAATCAAGTGAATTATTCCATTTGGAGATATGTTTGTTCGTAGTTTGTTGGGTCTAGAGATGGTCAGAACAGGAGTTGAGGGAATGTAAACAGATACCTGCCACTTACAAGGGATTGTGACCAATGAAATACTAGAAAAGGTGGGAGGCCATTGGACCGGTACCCGGAGATATATTTTGGGGGATCACTCTTAATGGCCAAGACATAAAATGTTTGTAATGGCTACTGTTCTTGAGCTATAATAAAGATTTAGTTCTAGGAGTGTTGCATTGAGTGTCTGGGAAGCATTAGCCAGGTTCTTGCCTGCCTTAGGGGAACCCAATAGATGGGTATCATGAACAGCTAGGAAGGCACATAAATCAGGAAGTGAAGCAACACTTTTATTGTCCGTCTCAAAGAAGATATTGTCAAGTTTGAAGCATGGGCGATAACGAATGGAGACGAGCTGGTTAAACGGTGAACTTCAACTCTTTTATTTACATAGTGACAGCTCAAAACAAGGGCAGCTAAGACCCTCTTTATACAGGCAACCCAATAACTATTTAACCAATAAGAACTCAGGAGCGCTGAAACTTCTGGTTTGTCGGCTTCGCCAGCGGCAGGGTTTCGCGACCCTGCGCGATCCCTGCCGCGCTAGCCGTTTTGGTGCCTCCGATCTGCATAGGTTTGGAGGCTAAGGCTGCCCCGCAGAGGCAGCTGAAGATAGGGGGGAGCTGGTGAAGGGTTTGGGGGTGCTGCAGACCCCCTCCCTAGCCGGCAAAACTCCCTTCTCTCAAGACGGTCAAGCGGCGGTCCGTAATGGCCGCCACAAAGAAGCCGGCAGCTGGGTAAGACTGAGCAGGAGGAAGAGGGGAGAAAGTTTTCAAGAGAAAGTTTTTTTGGCTGATCCAGGACTTTTAGAGGCATTTAACCCTGAGAACTATGACTTTTTGAAAAATACTTGGTTTCCAGAGGAGGATTTCAAGCGGCAAAATTGAGGTGCTGAAAGGAAAGTTTACTCTCCTTCCCTATGGAATCAACAAATGGCCATTGAAGAAACCTGTTGTTTTTTATAAAAGGTAAAAACTTGGCTTCTTGTTATAAGTGGGAAGGGAGAGGACAAAAGGAAAATATATTAAGATTTCGTTGGAGTTGATGCCTTGAAGATCTTGAGACTAGGAACTGATTGGAACAAGGCTGCAAAATACAGATTGGGCCTTTTTTCTTTTCCCCTTTACTGATACCACCCCAGGAAGAGAAAGTGAGAACTTTGTGTGTTGTT
>BHEV01087630.1:0-35283 GCA_004319985.1 Emydocephalus ijimae | reverse complement strand
GAAAGGAAAGGAAAGGAAAGGAAAGGAAAGGAAAGGAAAGGAAAGGAAAGGAAAGGAAAGGAAAGGAAAGGAAAGAAAAAAGGAAGGAAAAGAAAGAAGGAAGGAAAAAAGGAAGGGAAGGAAAGGAAAGGAAAGGAAAGGAGGAAGGAAAAAAGGAAGGAAAAGAAAGAAGGAAGGAAAAAAGGAAAGGAAAGGAAAGGAAAGGAAAGGAAAGGAAAGGAAAGGAAAGGAAAGGAAGAAGAAAGGAAAAAAGGAAGGAAAGGAAAGGAAAGGAAAGGAAAGGAAAGGAAAGGAAAGGAAAGGAAAGGAAAGGAAAAGAAAGAAGGAAGGAAAAAAGGAAGGGAAGGAAAGGAAAGGAAAGGAGGAAGGAAAAAAGGAAGGAAAAGAAAGAAGGAAAAAAGGAAAGGAAAGGAAAGGAAAGGAAAGGAAAGGAAAGGAAAGGAAAGAAGGAAGGAAGGGAAGGAAAGAAGGAAGGAAAGAAGGAAAGGAAGGAAAGAAGGAAGGAAAAAGGGAAGAAAAGGAAAGGAAAGGAAAAGAAAGAAAGAGGGAAGGAAAGGGAAGGGAAGGGAAGGAAGGAAGGGAAAGAAAGGACACTGCAGCAGAATTCTAGATATATTCAGAATTACTAAGGGAGCATATTCCCAGCTACAGCCTAAATCTCCTGGATTTGCATATATTTGAAGCAGCAGACCTATCCACATTGTGGGTACATAGCAGGTGATGGGGGTGATTTTTTAATAGACCGGAAATAACAAGTTAGACAAGTTAGGTCCTCAAAAGGCACAGGCAGTCCCTGGAGACAAATTACAGAGCCCTCACAGTCCTCCTCCCATCGCTTAGATGGGGCACCACCAACTCCAGAAAGCTGAGACGGAAGCCAGTTATCAGAACTCGTCAGGATTTTACAGATTCTTCAGATTTTTGTCACTGGCAGCTCTGGCTCCCACTGCTCCGCCATAAGCCTGCTCTTAAAGCTCGTCATTCCAGAAATAAACAAACCGGTTCTTCTTCCACAATTGTGGCTTCGCGGTTGCCCGAGGTGCGATTCTGGACCACAGGTGGGGACCTACGGCCGCTTGTGGACTTCAGCTCCCAGAATTCCCCAGCCGGTCACTTCCAGATGTTTAGCGAATGGCACGGAGTTATGACGATCGCAGCGTCCAGGGGTCTTGCGATCCCCTTTTGGAAGCTTCCAACCAGCCAAAATTACCAACTTATCAACTGCCCTGATTCCCTTAACAACGGTGGCAAGAAAGGTCGTAAAATGGGACCGAACTCACTTAACCACTGCCTGGCTTAGCAACAGAAATTTTGGGCTCAACCGTGGCCCTAAGTCTGGGACTCTAGGACTACCTGTGTAAGGTCTCCTTCCTTCAGCAGTGGGCTGGACTAGAGGACCTCCATGGTCCCCTTCCAGATCTAGGGTCCTTCTGTGTTCTGCAATTTGCTGGCCTGGTTATAGGAGGTGCACAATTCCCAGGTTAAACCAATTCCAGTGGAGCTCAGGGGCACCACCCATTGGGGCGCACAACACACACAGGCGGTCAGCAGGAAGAGGGCCGCTGAAGTGCCCAAGCCCACCTGGAGGGAACCCACGGACGAGCCACTTCCCAGGGCAGCTCTGGGCTGCGAAAGTCCCTGCCAAGAGAGGTGAGGCTTGGCACGCTTCCTCCCCATTTTCCTTCCTTGGCAGGCAAACGGGCCAGGGGAGCTCGGTCTTAGGCTGCCACCCTGCTCTGAAGACGGCCCTGAAGAGTCCCAGTGCTTGCCGGAAAGTAGGCGGATCAATTCAATTAAGCGCAGGGCCCCCCAAACGTGGCCCCTTTAAGACTTGTGGACTTCAACTCCCAGAATTCCCCAGCCAGCTATGATTGAAAGAGGAAACAATTCTGGGAGTTGAAGTCCACCAGCCCGAAAGGGGCCACATTTGGAGACCTCTGGGTTAGAGCCTGTGTGATAGCAACAGCCCTTGGACTTCTGTGCCACTTCACATTGCTTTCCAGCCCCTCCCAAGCGGTCAGCCTCTGGCCCCCAACAATCTGGCTCCTCATTCGGCCAACCTGGGAAGCTGAGTCAACCTGGAGCCAGTCAGGATCGAACTGCCCAACTGCTGGCAGTTGGCGGTCAGTGCAAATAGAGTTAGACAGTCCTACAGGTAGCCCTCAAGCCACAAGTGAGCCCCAAATCTCTGTGGTTAAATGACACGTTTGTCAAGCAAGCTTTGCCTCATTTTACGACCTTCCTTTTGCCATGGTTGTTAAGTGAATCACCGCAGTTGATAACTTGGTAACCGGGTTCTTAAGGGGATCCTGGCTTCCCCGTTGATTCTGCTTGTCGGAAGGCCACCCGAGGGGGATCACGTGACCTTGGGACCCAGCCAATGGTCCCTGAAGTCCCCAAGTTTGGAGAGCCCTGAATGGAGGCAACTGAGCCAAAGGGCTCAGCTGGAAGGTCCCTGCAGGGCTGCAGTGAAGACACAAGTCACAAGGGGGCTCGAAATGGGGGGGAGGGGGGGCGCTTTCCCAAGCTGCCCACTTGAAGGCTTGGGGGGGCTTCGGCCGGCTGAGGAATTCTGGAAGTTGAAGTCCCAGGACCTTACAGCTGCCCAGTCTGGAGGCCCCCTTCGGAGACAGGCCTCTTGCTCAAACCCCACCTCCGTTCCCCAGCCTGGATCCAGCCAGGCCTTCCTGTTTCTGCCACCACCAACCAGGCGGGGATCTCAGGAGCAGGGAGGGAGCCTTCTGCGTCACTTGCCCGCCATGACTACCAACGCGAAGGGCTCAACTGCACCCATGCCAGGCGGTCGGTCAGTCTCTTCCCCCCTGCAGAGACCAGCCTCCCGGGGTGGTTGACCGCTCTGAGGGCTTTCTTTCTCGCAAGGCAGCGAGGACTTCTGCACTGGCTGCCGGGCCCCAAGCCAGAGCCCCTTTCGGGCCTGGGGGAGCCCCACCCGAGGGCGCCTGGCCCCTGCTGGCCCTGCAAAGGGCAGGAAGCTTCCAAGCGTTCAGAGCCCCGTGTATACGTGTGCGTGTGTGTGTGTTTCACAGGGAAGGCTCGGCAGATGGAGGGACAGACACACACAGGCTGGGAATGGACAAACCCGCGGACACCGCTTGGAAAAGGCTCGCCCAAGCCTCCCTTTCGCACATAGGTTCCTTCCGAAAACACAAGAAGTTTCCAAAGAGGCAACTTTCCCTCTTGCTAGCAGCAGAAACAACACACTCCGTTTGGCAGCCGTTAGAGGCCGTGTAAGGGGGTTTGTTCTGCAAAGATTTCTGAAGCTTTCCAGCAGGAAAAAGGGGTCCAGAGTAAAAACAGCCCCCCATAAAGTGGCTTTGACTGCGGGAGGCCAGAGGCGCACAGGAAGAAGCCCAGCTGGGAAAGCGCAGCGGTCCAGGCGAGCGGACGGCGGCACCTGCCTTTTGCCGGCGCGGACTGTGGCTGGGCAGAGCGCGGATTAGGGCCGCTGCGTTTCCAGATCAGCGGGTGCAGCCCTTGGGGCGACAGACCCCCCCCCCCATCCGCCCTCCGGCCCCACCAGCACTGCACCTGATGCAGCCGGGCCGATGCAACGAGAAGGAAGCCTCTGCACCACGGAGCAATTAATGCAACCGGTGCAACTCAGTGCAATTAATGCAAACCGTGCAAGTTATGCAATTAATGCAAGAGGTGCCAGCGGGCTTGGCCGGCACCTCTGCGCCCCTCCCCAAAAGCCGGCGCCCAAAGCCGCACCAGCTGCTTCATCCCCGGCCTCGATCTCCCTCCCCACCCGGGATCGCCCAGCCCGACGCCCGGAGCTCCTGCCGCGCTTTCCCCGCCCAGCCGATCTGAAGAGGGGCAGACGCCTCCCCCCGAAGTCCCCCGCCAGCACTGGGCATTCTGGGCACTGGAGTTACTCATGACGGAGGGGATTCTGGGCATGGGAGTCCAGGCCCCAAAGGCACCGCGGGCGCCCCCCCCGTCCGGCTCCGGCGAAGAGGCGGTTGTCCCAACCTCGAGGGGGTCCCGAAGGCGGGAGAGGGCCCCTCCCCCGCCCCAGCGTGGCTCACCTTCCAGCGTGGCCTCGTCCAGGTGCGAGCCGGGGGGGCCCTCGGCAGGGCCCGGCGGCGGCAGGACGAGGCCGCAGAGCAGCCCCAGGGCGATGCGGCCCCACAGAGCCATGTCGCCGGGTCACCTCCGCTCCCGCATCGGCAGGCCCGGCCCGGCCTCGGGGTGGCAGGTGGCGGCGCGTCCGGGACAGCTGCGGCCAGGTGAACTCCTCCCGGAAACCGCAGGCGCGCCCTCCTCCTCCTCCGCGCGCCCCCGCCCGCCGCGTGGTCCGTCCCCTCCTCCCCCGCGGCGCCGAATGGTCTCTCCCGCCCGGCCGCCCTCGCACCGAGTCGGGGCAGGAGCCAGGGGCGTGGCCGGGCCCGCCCCTTCGGGCCTGCCGGCCAATCGCGACAAGGCTCGGTTGCCGAGAGAGAGCGCCCAGCAGGTAGCGGCCCCTATCGGCGGAAGGAGGCAAGGACGCACGTGGGGACGCGTGTAGCACCCCGCCCACCGTGGGAATCTCCGGCTCCGGGTCCTCCTCCGTGTCAAGGAGCGCTTGGACGCGTGTCGTAAGCTTCGCACGATCCGCAGAGCCTGTGGGCACGCAAGTGGGGCTAGTTGGGGGTTGAATGGACGGGGGGAAAACACAGGCGCCGTTCTCCCCTCCGCTTTCCGAAATAAACCGTATTTCCCACTGTTAAAAGTCCGTACCTCGCGGGTGTCCAACTTTGGCCAACTTGAAGACTTGTGGACTTCAACTCCCAGAATCCCCCAGGCAGCTGGCTGGGGAATTCTGGGAGTTAAAGTCCACAAGTCTTCAAGTTGGCCTAAGTTGGGCCTGAATGCAAAAAAACCGGGACTAAAACAGGCTTTCCAGGTGCCGTCCCAAGGCAGGGAAAGAACTCTGCCTTTCCTTCCCCTCTGCCGGGAAAAACCCCACGGAGGACCCGCCCCGGGTGGCTGTGGCTCGGAATAAGGAAGTCCCGGAGCTGCTTTTCGGCTGCTCTGTGGCAAATGGCAGTTGGGGCTCCTGTCTTGCCCCAGTTTGTAGCCGGGGCTTGCTTGAGAAGGCCAAGGGTTTAAACCAGGGCTCTCCAAACTTGGCCCCTTTAAGACTAATGGACTTCAACCCCCAGAATTAGCTGGCTGGGGAATTCTGGGAGTTGAAGTCCGCTAGTCTTAAAGGGGCCAAGTTTGGGGAGCCCTGGTTTAAAGTAATATTTTGTTAAGCGGGAAAAAAACCTGCGCCTGGAAAGAAACAGCAGAGCCCTGCCTGTCCTTTTACAGCTTTGCAGGTGGACTCCAAGAAAGATCCAGACAAGAATTTCAAGCAATCATCTGCAGGAGATCCACCTGCCTTAAGCAACACAGGAATACAGGTGGTCCTTGACTTACAACAGTTCATTTAGTGACCATTCATAGTTACAACGGCACTGAAAAAAAGGGACTGATGACCGTTTATCACACTTAACAACAGTAGTCAAAATTCAGCCTCTTGGCATACTGACTTGTATTGATGACAGTTACAGTGGGGGGGGAGCTCATGAGATCCCCCTTTTGTCAATGGAGAAGCCAGATTTACTTTACAACCATGTTACTCACTTAACAACTGCAGCGGTTCACTTAATAACAGTGGCAAGAAAGGGGCAAAACTCACTTAACAAATCTCTGCAACCTAAATTTTAGGTTTCTTGTGGTCTTAAGTTGTGGACTACCTATAAATGGCCAGCAATACCTGCCTCCCCCCTCCCTTCATAATACAATTGGAATTAACTTGGGAAGTCTTTTAGTCCAACACACACACACACACACACACACACAGAGTTCAAGCAGGAGGCGCTATATCACTGTGGACAAACGGCTGTCCAGCCTCTTTGAAAACCTCCAGCTTTGGAACCCCCACAACTTCTGGTGTCAAGCAGTTCCACTGGCTACTTGTGCTCATTGTTAGGAAATTCCTCCTCAATTCCCGGTTGCTTCTCTCCTGGTGACTTTCCACCCTTTGTTGCTCCTTCTCCTGCCTTCTGGTGATTTGGAATAATAACTGAAACCCCCCCCCCCTTCTTTGGGGCAGCCCCTCCAATACTGGAAAACTGCTATCATGTCTCCCCTGGTCCTTCCTTCCTTTCGTTAAACTAGACATACCCGATTCCTGCAACCGGTCCTTCTTGACATGTTTTTGCCTTCTCCGCCCTCTTTCTAGAGTCTCAACATCCTTTTGTTTTTAAAACATGGATAGGTAGCCACCCACCTTTCAGCCACCAACCCTGGGCGGCTCCCAAGCAAAGATTAAAAGACACATAAAATGATTGTAAAAACTATCAAACACAACCAGCTTCAACATAAAACATGAAAACCAACAAATACTTGGCACCCGTTATTGCTAAGGTTTCAAGAGATGATTTCCTCCCAGAACTTTGGGGGAAAACCCAGATCTTTAAGGCCTTAAGGGAAGAGGCTGAAGTGGGGAGGTTGAATGTTGGGGTGGAGGTGGGGGGGGGGGCGGAGTAGTCTCTGGGGCAGGCAGGGACTGCTAAGGAAAAGGCACCTTCCCAGCTCCTATCAGAGGTCAAAATTTAGGGGAAGGGGCTTGGAATGGCTCTGGCCAAATAGAAAAAACCAGTCCTGCAGGTAACCTGGCCCAAGACCAGGTGGGGCTCCAGAGGTGGTAGTTCTGGATAGCACCAGCCAGAGACCCCCAAGGCCTCTCTGCTCCCTTCCCTCCCTCCTGTCCCCGGATTGGCTGTCTTGGGGAAGGGCCCGGTGTGTTGGGGGCTTTGTGCCTCTGGCTCCCCCTCACCCCGAAGTGACTGGACCCTCCGGGAGGTACAGGGGGGCACAGAAGGAGCTGACATTTGGGGTGGGGTTTGCATATAGGCAGGTCCCCAAAGGCCGACTCTGCAGACGCCTCCCGGGGGAGAGGAGGGGCTCCTCCTCGAGTGGGGACCCCGGCTGAAGGCTTCTCCGCGCGGGCGGGGCGTCCGGGCCTCCCTCGTGCCGGCCAAGCGATAAAGCCGCCCCTCCCGCAACGGCGGCAACGCAAACAGGGGACCGACCTGCCAAGGCCGAAGCACCGCGCGGAACACCGGAGCCGCTTCTTCCCCACGCTGGGACCGCGGAAGGGAGGAGGGTCCGCTCTCCCGCCGCCTTCCAGGGACCCCGACCGGCCCCGACGGGACCAGGCGGGCAGCAGCCCCTCCTTGGCTTTCCCGGCTTGATTTCCTGGCTTCTCCGGGCGCGGCAGGGACTTTCCAAGGCCAGGCAGCCCGGGGGCTCTGCAGCCGCCCATACCCAGCGCCGCGGGGACTTGGAATTCCGGGAGCCCCAAAGGCAAGCAGGGCTCGGGGCGAGCCAAGCCGGCCGGAGTGCCCCGCTCGCCCCCGCCCCCCGTCCTCCTCCTCCGGCCGCGCCGCCGCCGCCGCCTCCCCCGCCCCGTGCCGGGCGGGGGCGGCGGGAAACTTCCCCGTCGGCGGGGCGCCCCACCTCGCGCACTTCCTCCGGCCGCGCAGACTTCCTCTTGCGCGCCGCCCGGGAGCACCGCCGCCGCCGCCGCCCGCCCGCCCGCCCGCTCGCTCGCCATGAGCCCAGGTGGGTCTCGCTTCGGCTCGCCCGCGCTGCCCCCCACCAGACCGGCCGGGAGCCCTTCGGCCGCCGCCCGCCCGCCTGCCTGCCTGGCGGCCCCGGCCGGGAGGGAGCGCGAGTAACGGCGCCTCCTGCCCCGAAGCCAGGCGCGCCCTGCCGGCCCCGCCAGCGCAGCCGCTGCGCCGCCTTGGCCCGGGCTCCCCGGGGCGCCCTTCCCGGGGGTCGCTTTCCTTTGAATGGGGCGGGGGTCCCGGGCGCGCCTGTCCGCCCCGCGGAGGGAGGGAGCCTCCTTCCTGCCTTCCTTCCTGCCTTCCTTCTCCGGGGCGCCGGCGGGCTGGGGAAGCCGCGCTTCGGGCTGGAAGCCGCTTCCCTCCGGAGCTCTGGAACGAACCCCGTTGGAGCCGCCCCATCGTGGCTTCGGCGGCCCGAGCGGGGCACCGCACTGGGGTTAAGGACCGCTCAGACCCCGGCCTTTCCCACCCTCCCAGCCCCGCCTTTGGGAGCCGCTGGGATGCGGGGGACTCCCGGGTCCCGAGCCGGGCAGGGCAAGCCCCCTCCGTCCTCCCCACTTGGGGTGCGGTAGACTGCCCTAGCGCAGGGAGGCTCTGGAGCCCAGTCGGGGCCTTCCTTCCTGCCCCAAAGAGACGCAGTTCAGTTCGGGCGCCGTGCAATCGCAACGTTGCGCCTCCTTTCTTGGAGGGTCGCCTCCCGCCTGGGGAACCGCTCTTGGCCGGCCGAACGAGGCTATCCCGAGCAAAAGGGGGGCCGTTGGCAGCCTGCAGGTGGGAGCCGGGAGGAGAGGTTCCGGGGAGTCTCTTTGCCCCCCCAAAGCGCCTGAATTCGGACTATCTGGAGTTGAATTAGGACGATCAAATCCCCACGACCCAGGATCTGATGGGCGGGAGCGGGATATTATAGGCCCCTGGCAGGGATGCTGCTTTAGCAGAGCCGCTTTGGAACCCAGAAGGCCCCCCTCCCACCCTGGAAGCAATTTGGGGGGGGGGGAGAACCTCCAGAATAACAGAGTTGGAAGGGGCCTTGGAGGTAGTCCAACCCCTGCCCAAAGAGGAAGACCCTGTATACCATTTCAGGCCAAATGGTTCCCCCCACTCCAGGGAAGTTGGGGAGGGGGCACAGGAAGGCTGGGGACTTCCTCCCAGCCCCCCATTTCCCCTTGTGGATGGTGTCCTTCAGCTGTTCCTGGCCCACTGAAGGACGATGGATGGCACCAGCTCATACAATCGGGCAGGTTGCCCGTTTCCCTCCCCCTTTAGCCATGCTGGCTAGATGCTGGCTAACCTTTCCTTTCTCCTAAGACGTCCTCCTGTTGCACCCCTCCTCCCAAAAAAAAAAAAAGAAAAGAAAAGAAACTGAGAATGCTGACTTGCCTTTTCCATCCCTCTTGGGGGAGGCTGTCAAAGTTCCTTTTCTGGACTTCCCTATCGCTGAGGCCCACTGTCTGCCGAGGCCTCCTTCCTCCTGCTTGGGAGACAGGCGTTCCTGGCTGCCTCACCCAGGGGGCAGTCGGAGTTCTGGGATCCCTTGTGGTGTCCCACAAAGATTGGGGGGGGTCCCTTCCAGTCTGCTTGCGGGGGCAGTGATATCATGGAAAGAGTGCACAGGAGAGCAACAGGGATGATGAGGGGACTGGAGGCTCAAACATACCTGGGCCTGGCTGGTCTAGGGAAGAGAAGGACCAGGGGAGACAGGAGAGCATCTTCTAATATTTGAGGGGCTACCACAGAGAATAAGGGGCCAAGCTATTTTCTAAGGCACCCAAAGGCCAGACAAGGAATAATGGATGGAAACTGACCAAGGAGAGATTCAACCTGGAAATAAGGAGTGAGAACAATCAACCCATGGCAGAGAAGTTGCCTTCAGAGGTTGTGGGAGCTTCATCACCGGAGGCTTTCAAGAAGAAATTGGGCTGCCGTTTGTCAGAAAGGGTGTAGGGTCTCCTGCTTGGGCAGGGGGTTGGACTAGATGACCTACAAGGTCCCTTCCAACTCTGTTATTCTGTTCTGTTCAGAACTGACGCACCACATAACTAACCGCTTCCATTGCATCGTCCTACCGCGTTGTCTCAATGCCTGGGATCGGGGTGGGGGGTGCCACCGAGATGGTTTGCTGTCAGAGTGCCAATCCAGAGAGAGATGCCCCCCCTCCCATGTAACTGCTGGGGCCCCCCTTTTATTCCCCCTCCCCACTTGCCATATCCAGCCTATCTCCCCGATATGTCCTCTCAGTCAACCAGCAAAATTCCCTCTCCAGGGCCAAAAGGCTGGGGTAAGAGGCAGATCAGGTAGTTGCAAACCCTGCTTACCTACTAGCCCTGGTTAGTTAGCCGTGTGGCTCAGCTCGCCCCTCTTACGGAAGGGCTCTTCGGCCGTGATTCCAGGCTTCCCAGCTTGGGAAAATGCCCGCCCTCCTCTTGGATGGCACTGTTAGTGCATTATGGGCTTTGGCATCCTTTTTGTGACGCTGGAAAGAGGGCTCTGCCACGCTTTGCCCCCAAGGTTGGGAGCCATGTTTATCCTGGATGTGCCCCTGGTAAAGAGAGATTCAAAGCTGGGTGGTTTCCTTGCAGACGTTTCATGACCCATCTAGGTAACTTCACCAGTGCTAGAAAGGAATGGAGATTGCAGAGAGCGGGAAGGGAAAGAGGAAGACTGCGAGGTCCTTGGTGGTCTCTGAGCTGGGTGCTTTTCATACAGACATTTCATGACCCAACTAGATGACATCATCAGTGCTATCATCATTAGTAGGACTGATGATGTTCCCTCGTTGGGTCATGAAACGTCTGCAAGAAACCTGCCCAGCTCAGAGAGCACCAAGGGCCCCACAGTCATTGTTCTCCTCCTCCTCCTCCCTGCAAACCCCACTCCTTCCTGGCACTGATGAGGTTGCCTAGTTGGGTCATGAAACGTCTGCAAGAAAACCACCCAGCTCAGAGTACTAGGCACCCCTTAGTCCAGCCCTGAGCTGCAAATAGTCCTTTCTGTAGATGCCCACATGGCTGAAGGGTCTGCATTTAGGGCAGGGGTCTCCAAACTTGGCCACTCTGAGACTGGTGGACTTCAACTCCCAGAATCCCCCAGCCATAATTGCTTCCTGTTTCTCTCCTCATAGCTGGCTGGAGAATTCTGGGAGTTGAAGTCCACCAGTCTTAAAGTTGCCAAGTTTGGGGACTTCTGAGTTTGGGTACCTGGCTAGAAAGCAGGAGACTGTGAGTTCAAGCCCTGCCTGGCTTTGCTGGCTGGAGAATTCTGGGAGTTGAAGTCCACCAGTCTTAAAGTGGCCGAGTTTGGGGACCCCTGATTTAGGGAAGGACATTCTCCAAATGCAACTCCTTCATCCAAGCCTTGCGCAGTCAGTCCTTGGCTTATGACCACAATGGAGCTCCAAGTTTTTGTTGCTAAGTGAGAGATTGGCTCCATTTGAGGGCCTTTCTTGCCACCATTGTTCAGTGAATTGCTTCAGCTGTTAAATGAGTCACACGGTCGCTAAGCGCATCTGGCTTCCCCCATTGACTCTGCTGGTCAGAAGGTCGCAAAAGGGGATCATGTGACTTCCGGGGACCCTCTCACCATCATAAGTATGAGCCACTTGCCAAGTGCCCGAATTTGGCTCCTCGTGTCCGTGGGGCTCCTGCAATAGTCGTAAGTGTGGAAAATGGTCCTAAGTCCCTTTTTTCCCAGGGACATTGTCGCTTTGAGCGGTCACTAAAGGAACTGTCGTAAGTCGAGGACGGCCTGTATCTCTTCAGCAGGAACATTTGCGGCGTTTCCTGCAGTGAGTCGCCAGCCACCTCCCCCGGTCTCTCCTTCCCGGCACAGAAACGTTTTTAAAAGGTCCTGTAAAACAGATCGATATCCAGCCCAAGAGCCGCGTTTGAGGCCAACGGTGGCAGCAGCCATGAAAAGAGCTGATGTCATTGTCCACCCAGCAGCAGCTCAGGATGGGGTGACCTTGACTGCCCCGAAGGGCCTCGGCTGCCACCTCCTCCTCCCCCTCCTCTCTTGCAAACCGTTCTCCCTCCTAGCCCTGATGCTGTTCCCTAGTTGGGTCATGAAACGTCCGCCAGAAAACCACCCAGCTCAGAGAGCACCAAGGACCCCACAGTCTTCCTCCTCTTCCTCTTCTTCTTCCTCCTCCTCCTCCTCTCTTGCAAACCTTTCTCCCTCCTAGCCCTGATGCTGTCCCCTAGTTGGGTCATGAAACGTCTGCAAGAAAACTACCCAGCTCAGAGAGCACCAAGGACCCCAGAGTCTTCCTCCTCTTCCTCTTCCTCTTCTTCCTCCTCCTCCTCCTCTCTTGCAAACCGTTCTCCCTCCTAGCACTGATGATGTTCCCTAGTTGGGTCATGAAACGTCTGAAAGAAAACTACCCAGCTCAGAGAGTGTCAGAGCCCCCACAGTGTCACCCCCCCTCCTCCTCCTCAGGAAGCCCCCGCCTGTCAGGAACCTCCTTCCGTCCTAACTCTTGAACCCGGGGCCCGCATTATCCCAGCCTCAACTTGCCCCGTCCTGATCCCAGCTGAACTGGGCAGGAGAAGAAAGGCTCCTCGTGAGGAGTTCCAGGGCTCGGATTCCAGCAACCCAACGACCTGCTTGACATGGGAATTGCAGCACATGGGGGGGGTAGCCATGTGTCCTTGGCTGGCCCCAAACACGTGCCCCCCCCCACAGCTCCCCCATAGCAGAATCGGGTGGATTTGGGCCCGGTGAGTTCCGTGATGCAGCCATGGCAGGTTGTAAACCCTGGTGAGTTCTATCTTAGGTTAGCATCCTTCCGCTGGGCAGGGGAGGGGCTTCATTCTGCCATCCTGAGTGCGGGGGAGGGAAAGGCCCAGTGCATCCAGGCACCCCCAGGGCTGCCCCCATGGGAACAAAAGGGGGTCTTGAATGGCTTGGTTGCCTTAAGCAACTCAGGATTTCTGTGGGTCCAAAAACCGCCCAGATCCCCCTTTGCTCTGAGGCTGAGCGGATGGACAAGGGTTGGGGCAGCCGCCCATCCTCTGAGGGGGGCAGCCTGAAGGTCAAAGGTCGTGCTTGGGACCCCCCCCCCAAAGCCATTGCAGTTTTTAAGAGGCAGAAAGGAAGATTCGCGCTCCAAGACACACCAAGCCACCAAGTGAGTGTTGTGCCATAGAAGAGAAAACCCCCTGGTGGGTTTGGCCCCTAGACCTACTGGCTGTTTTTGGGCACAGTGCCCATGGTCTCCAGGGAAAGGCCGAGTGCATCTCCGTCTGAAAAAGGTGGCCGGGCACCTGGGTTAGTCCTGAGCACCTTTGGGGGTCTCCCTCCCCAGGGGGGCTGCCTGCCGAGTTCTCCCCTTGGGCTAGCCAGGAGAAGGGGGGCCTCGGGGGAGGAGGAGGAGGAGGAGGAAGATTGGGGGGTCCTCAAGGCTCTCTGAGTTTTCTTATGGATGCTTCAGGATCCAAGTAGATAATATCTTCAGTGCTGGGGGGGGGGAGATGGAGGAGGAAGAGAGGGGGGAGGGGTCCTCGGTGCTCTCTGAGTTTGGCTGGTTCTTGCAGACCTTGAATGACCCAACTAGAGAACCTCATCAGTGCTGAAGGGAGGGGGACTTGCTCTCTGCCCTGTCAGGGTTGGTGGGCGTGTCCTTGGTCTTCCCCTCCTAGCACGGATGAGGTTGCCTAGTTGGGTCATTCAAGGTCTGAGAGAAAACAACCCAGGTCGAGGAGGTGGACGCTGTGGGCTCCTCGGTGCTCTCTGCCTTTGGCAGTTTCCTTGCGGACGTTCCTTGACCTAACTAGGGAACCTCATCAGTGCTGCCAGGGGGAAGAGCTGGAGGGGAAGTGGCCTGGCTGCATCATTTGCATGGCCCCAAAGGTGTGGCAAGAGAGGAGGGGCTGTGCAGCTTGCGCCATGTCAAATGGATCCCGATGACTCAGGTTCCTGGCAATGGGGAGGCCAGGGGGGGCTCAGCCCCCTTTGCATAGCATTTGCACACAGCTGCAGCCTGTGCTTTACGGGGGGGGGGGCAGAGTAGGAACCGCCTCAAAGGTGCCTCTGTGGGACCCCAGAGCTTGCAGAGCCTGGAAGCAGCCTGGGCTGCCCACCCTGGCCTCGTTTCGGCCAGGCATTCAGAGAAACTGGCGGGGTTGGTGAAGTTGGGCAAGAGGCGCTGAGCCACTCCGGAAACAGACTCGGGCAGGGCCTCCTGGGGGGTGGGGGGCAGGAGGGGGTCCTCTTGGCTGCACCACCCAGGAAGAAGCCAGGAGTCCCGAGCTCCCTGCGCAGGAAGGGGAAGTGCTGGGGGGACGTTGGGCTGAGACTTGGAGAAAAGAAGGCTCTGCTCTAGGACCTTAGCGGGGAGGGGGCTCCTCCAGAGCCCACCCTGGAATTGGGATCTGCCAGGAAGACCTGCCCTCCCCGCCCCCCCGGCATCTGGGGACACTGAGTCACAGGGAGGAGGTCAGGTTCAAACTGAAAAGGAGTCAGCAGGGCATCAGAGATTATTTCATGGGATGACGGATGAAATTTACATCCCCTCCAACCAACTGGATGCTGGGCCCTCTTGCAATATCCAGGTGCAGGTAGTCCTCATTCATTTAGTGACCGGATGGAATTACAGTGGCATTGAAAAAAGGACTTCGGACCGGGCTGTTGGCTTGGCTCCGAGCCGGGCAATTCAGCTGCAAAAGTTGTGTCGCCATTTGAGGAGATGCCGTCAGTGTCCTTGGAATTGTGCTCGTGTGTGTCCGAGCACCGGCCTTGCGATGCCTTTTGACATGATGCAAATTGGTGAATATTGTTAGTTCTGAGTCGTGACCTGATTTAAAACAGACGAGCACATCTCACAGCGCCCTGACGACGTCTCCTCGAATGCTGACGAAACATTTGCAGCTGAGCTGCCCAGCTCAGAGCTCAAACCAACAACAGCCCAGCCTCCCACCCAAGCTGCTAACATTCAAGTACATGTCAATGACTTTGGACCGTTTTTCACACTTACGGCCATTGCAGCATCCCGATGGGCCATGGGACCAAACTTTGTCCACTTGCAAAATGGCCTGTACTTATGACGGTCGCAGAGTCCTGATGGGTCACGGGATCATCCCCTTTCCTGACCTTCCCAGCCAGCTCCCAGCGAGAAAAAGTCAGTGGGGGAGGGGGAGACGGATTCACTTAACAACCATGGCCCAAAAAACATGATAAAATTGGGCACGACTCTCTGAACAACCACCTTGCTTAGCAGTGGGAATTCTGGGCTCAGTTGTGGTTGTAAATCGAGGACTCCGTGTGCAGGAACGAACAATAGTGAGGCAGGAGAAGAACCAAGCCCTCCCCCGGCCTCAAAAGGTGCCTCTTAACACTGTTGGAGGGGGGCATGGGGGAGGAAGGGTCCAAGGGACAGCTGTCCAGCCCCAGGCCAGTCTGCGCATGGATGGCAGCCCAACCCTCAAAGCAGAACCTCTCTATTGACAGAGTAAGAGTTGGAGGTCTTCTGGAGTCTATCTAGACTGACCCCCTGCACCATTTCAGGCAAACGGCTGTCCAGGCTCTTCTTGAAAACCTCCAACCATGGAGGATTCACAACATCTGGTGGCAGGCAGTTCCACTGGTTCATTGTCCTCCCTGTCAGGAAATTCCTCCTTAATTCCCAGTTGCTTCTCCCCCAGATGAGTTTCTCTCCGTTGCTTCTCCTCCTGCCTTTTCAGGGGCTTTGGAGAAGAGGTGGACCCCTTCCTCTTCTCTGGGGCAGCCCCTCAAATATTGGAAGACTTCTATCATGTCTCCCCAAGTCCTTCTTTTCATTAGACTGGACACCCCCAGTTCCTGCAACTGTCCTTCGTATGCTTTATCCTCCAGAGCCCCCTGATCCCCTTGGCTGCTCTTCTCTGCCCTCTTTCTAGAGCCCCCACATCTTTCTGACATCATGGCGACCAAAACTGGATGCAGGACTCCAGTTTTAGTGGCCTTACTAAGGCTTTACAGAGGGGTATGAGCACCTCCCTTGATCTGGACCGTATCCCTCTGGGAATGCAGCTTAGGATTGCATGGGCTTTTGGGGCGGCTTCTGCACCCAGCTGGCTCACTAAGACGCCAAGATCCCCCTCCCGGTTCCTGCTATTGAGCCAGGCCCTGCCTGAGCATTCGGTTCTTCTCGCCTCAATGTACAANGGGGGGGGGGGGGGGGGGGGGGGGGGCGAGGGCTTTTCCCTCCTTCCCTGGTGATGAGGGGGGAGGGGGCTTCCCTGTTGATTTCCTGCCTGGGGCACCAAGCCGCCTTCGGCTGCTGTCCCCACGTGTTTAGCTTCCTGTTTAGCTTTCTGCAAACTGCTCTTCACTTCCGCTTCTCTCTCACGCTTCCCACACCCGCCCTCGGCCCCTCCCTTGGCAGATGCGATGGGAGGGGGCCAGGGGGCAAGCAACTCGGGGGGGGACTCCCTTCCTCTTTGGGGCCCAAAGGGCCAGAGGTTACAACCGGGAGGGTCACTTTTTCCAAAGCTGTTGTAACTTCAAACGGTCACTAAATGAAAGGTTGTAAATTGAGGACTTCTGAATTTGTTGAGAAATGGGGCTCCTAGAGCAGGGCTCTCCAGCCTGGGCCAGTTGGCTGAGGAATTCTGGGAGTTGAAGTCCACAAGTCATAAAGTGGCCCAGGTTGGAGACCCCTGACTTAGATGGCCCTTCTGGTCTCTCCCAACTCTATCATACCTGGCTGCCTGGGGAATTCTGGGAGTTGAAGTCCACAAGTCTTAAAGTGGCCAAGGTTAGAGACCCCGACTTAGATGGCCCTTCTGGTCTCTCCCAACTCTATCATACCTGGCTGCCTGGGGAATTCTGGGAGTTGAAGTCCACAAGTCTTAAAGTGGCCCAGGTTGGAGACCCCGACTTAGATGGCCCTTCTGGTCTCTCCCAACTCTATCATTCCTGGCTGCCTGGGGAATTCTGGGAGTTGAAGTCCACAAGTCTTAAAGTGGCCAAGGTTGGAGACCCCTGTCCTAGAGTTCTCCTGAGTTTTGGTACCATAGTCCAACATGTCCCTATGGTGCAAATAGAGGGAAAGAAAGAAATAAAGGAAGGAAGGAAGGAAGGAAATAAAATGAAAGAAAAGGAAAGGAGAGAGAGAGAGAGAGAAAGGAAGGAAAGAAAGAAAGAAAGAAAGAAAGAAAGAAAGAAAGAAAGAAAGAAAGAAAGAAAGAAAGAAAGAAAGAAAGAAAGAAAGAAAGAAAGAAAATAAAAGAAAGAGAGAGAAAGGAAGGAAGGAAGGAAGGAAGGAAGGAAGGAAGGAAGGCATGGCCTTCAGGTACCTCCCAGCCCATCCAAGCCATTTCTCTCTCCAGTCTGCTGTGACTCTCAACAATACAACCTCCGGGGAGCAAAGCCCCTGGCAAAGGGCATCTGGAAGCCCAGCGCAGCCTGTAGACCCCTGGGGTTAGGGGGAGCTGGTGCAAGTGGGGTGCAGAAAGGAGGCTCCGTGCCCAGGAGAGCAAAGCCCCCTGGATTCTTCTTCTTCCCAGAAGTCAGACAAGGGCACTTCCGTTGGTTGAAGACAATCAGGAAGAACCAGGGGGGACAGGAGAGCAGCCTTCCAGTATTTGAGGGGCTGCCCCGAAGAAGACGGGGTCCACCTCTTCTCCAAAGCCCCCGAAGAGGCAGGAGGAGAAGCAACGGAGAGAAACTCATCAAGGAGAGAAGCAACCGGGAATTAAGGAGGAATTTCCTAAGAGGAAGGACAACTAAGCAGGGGAACTTCTAACTTGCTGTTAGAAGCTGTTGGGTTTTCATCCCTGGAGGTTTTTAAGAAGAGGCTGGACAGCTGTTTGTCCGGAATAGGACAAGGCCTCTTCTGCTTGAGCAGGGGGTGGGACTAGAGGACCTCCCAGGTCCCTTCCAACTCTGTTACTCTCTAAAATTCTGTGGATTCTGGTCCGTCAGGTCTTCCAGTGGTGCCGCCCTCACAACTGTGACTTCCTCCCACCCCTGTCAGCCTTAAAGTCTCCTCTAGAGAGCTGTGCCCTCACATCCTGTCTAGGAAGTAGGATAATTGGAACTTGGTCCCTGGGGCTCAAATCACAACTCTGGGTTGGGTTGATTTCATTTGGTTTATTTTCTTGGCTGACCCTTCCTTCCTTCCTTCCTTCCTTCCTTCCTTCCTTCCTTCCTTCCTTCCTTCCTTCCTTCCTTCCTTCCTTCCTTCCTTCCTCTCTCTTTCCTTTCTCTTTCCTTCCTTTCTTTCTCTTTCTTTCTTTCTTTCTTTCTTTCTTTCTTTCTTTTTCTTTCTTTCTTTCTTTCTTTCTTTCTTTCTTTCTTTCTTTCTTTCTTTCTTTCTTTCTTTCTTTCTTTCTTTCTTTCCTTCCTCCCTCCCTTTCCTCTTTCTTTCCTTTCTTTCTCTCTCTCTTTCCTTTCTTTTTCTTTCTTTCTTTCATTTTCTTTCCTTCCTTCCTTCCTTCTTCCCCTCCCTTAAATCACTTTCCCACAAGTCCTGTGGCCCCTTGAAAGCTCCCTGATTCATGTAAGAGCCGCTTAAGGACGGAGGTTTCACGATGTCCCCACCCATCCGCCACGAGGCTTGTTCAAGTCTCTTTCAATCAACCGTCAATTTGATGTAAAACTGTCAACACACCCAAACGGCACCCGCCTGGAAACGCTTACAAGCTGATTTCACACCTAAGGCGTGCCAGCACAAGTCACAGGGAAAGAAAAAGATGACCAAAGCTTTTGCACGTGATGATTGTGCTTTTTTTCTCGTTGCAATGCAATCAGGAAAGCTTTCTGCAAACCGATGGTGTGAATTGGGCTGCGAAGGAAGGCGGCTGGGAGGGCTGCAGTCGAGCTGCACAGTCTTTTGTCGCTTTGAGGAAAGCCCCGGGGGGGGGGATGGGACGGGGGGGGGGGAGCTCACCAGGGAAAGCTGGATGGGGCCGCTGTCCAAAATCCAGGAGAGCTGCTTTCAAGCTGGGCTGGACAGGCTGGGCGAGAACTGACCAGCCAGCTCAGTCTAAAGGCAGGTCATCCAACCTTGGCAACTTTTTAAGACTTGTGGACTTCAACTCCCAGAGTCCCCCAGCCAATACAGCTCAGGGATCAGCTTGGCTCTTTAGACAAGGAATCTCCAAACTCAGCAACTTTAAGACTTGTGGACTTCAACTCCCAGAATCCCCCATCCAGCTGCCTGGGGAATTCTGGGAGTTGAAGTCCACAAGTCTTAAAGCTGCCAAGGTTGGACTGCCGGTCTAACAATTTGTGGCTCCTGCCTTGAACAGAGAGCAGGAAATGAATCAGGTGCCGCCCCACATTGAGGAAGACTGCCAGGCCTCTTGTAACTCCAAATGGTCACTAAAGAAATGCCTGCAATTCGAGGACTACCCGTACATTAGACCCCTCCCCCCATCTCTGCCAGTGTCAGGTTTCCAAGAGGTGAAATCCATTTAAAAAGAAAAGAGCCAAGTCCGTCTTCCAAAACAATTCCTTTTATTTAGGGAAGCATCAAATTGTCAAAGTCTGTTGTCATTGCGGATCTGACCCAACCCGGAATTACACCACGTAATATTGGAAGTTAGAAACAGCCCCCAAAAGTCACATTCCCCAAATAGAAGTAAATCAACGTTTGCCAGGTGTCAATGTCCACCTCCACGTCTCAGCAGGGCCAGCTTTCATTCCCACGGGAAGAAGAACCACCTAGCCTCAACAACTCTATCTCCATTCCTCCCCCCTTAGGAATGTGACAAACCCAAAACTCTCCCCCCCCCATAACCAGCAAAGGGAAAGAAAGAAAAGGAATTTATAATTGGGCGAAATAAAATGGCTACCCGTAGGTCAGTTTTGGGCTTGACCCCCCAGGCTCTTCCCAGCCTCTCCTAATTTGGCGTCTCCCGCAGGTCGCTGAGCCAGAGAGCCCCACGGGGGGAGCCGCCACCGCCGCCATGCAGAGCATCAAATGCGTGGTGGTGGGCGACGGGGCAGTGGGCAAGACCTGCCTGCTCATCTGCTACACCACCAACGCCTTCCCCAACGAGTACATCCCCACCGTCTTCGACAACTACAGTGCCCAGAACACGGTGGACGGCCGGACGGTCAACCTGAACCTGTGGGACACGGCCGGCCAGGAGGAGTACGACCGCCTGCGCACCCTCTCCTACCCCCAGACCAACGTCTTCATCATCTGCTTCTCCATTGCCAGCCCGCCCTCCTACGAGAACGTCAAGCACAAGTGGTACCCGGAGGTGTGCCACCACTGCCCCGACGTGCCCATCCTCCTCGTGGGCACCAAGAAGGACCTGCGCAGCAACTCGGAGGCCCTGAAGAAGCTGAAGGAGCAGAGCCAGGTGCCCGTCACCCCCCAGCAGGGCACCAGCCTTGCCAAGCAGATCCACGCCATCAGGTACCTGGAGTGCTCGGCCCTCAACCAGGAGGGCATCAAGGAGGTCTTCACCGAAGCCGTCCGGGCCGTCCTCAACCCGGCCCCACCCAAGCCCAAGAAGGCCTGCCGGCTGCTTTGAAGGGCGGTGGGGCTGCCCTCTGCTTATGCCCAGGTGTCCTCTCGCTCTTGCTCTCTCCCTGCTTGCCCAAACTCTGCTTCCTAGGAAGGATCAAGGACCGGCTCGCTCAGCCCATGGGGCCCTTTCCCCACAAGGGGGAGCCAAGGCCAGGGGGACCGGGCCTCCGCTTACGACCAGACTTCCCACGGCTAAGAAGTGGGGTTGCTAAATGAGCCACACCTGATTATTTGTGGGGGGGGGACTTTTTTTGCCACAGTTGTTCAGGAACAGCACTTAGACTTACAACCCCTCAATGGACCCTTTACAAGACTCTCTGGTAGGTTTTAGAGCCAGCGCTATGCAACCAACAGAGTTGGAAAGGACCTTAGAGGTCTTCCAGTCCAACCCCCTGCTCAGTCCAACCCAACAATCTGGCTCCTCCTTTTATCAATCTCAGAGGGAAGATGTAAGACTGAGTCAAACCTTAAGCTGCTCAAGATTGAACTCCTGGCAGTGGGCAGTCTCGGTCTGCCTTCTCCCCACTGGGCCTCCAGGGTGAAGTGAATCCCTGCCGTTGGTCAACGAATCAGGCAGCCGTTAAGCGAATCTGGCATCCCCATTGACTTTGCTTGTTAGAAGCCGGCTGAGAAAGTCACGCATGGTGATGCCACAATTGCCTTCTACCCATGCGGATTTGGATCGGGTGGCCCTGGGGATGCTGGGATGGTCATAAGAATGGGGACTGGTTGTAAGTCACTTTTTGCAGTGCTGTTGCCACTTTGGTGGTCGCTAAATGAAGGGTGGTAGGTAGAAGAATTGCCGGTTCCCCCCAGCTCTGCAAAGCTTCCGGTCTCCTGGACCAAGGTGCCAAGGAGATGCGCCCAGAGGGGCTTTTTCTTCCTCCTTGAAGACGTTTCGCTGCTTCTCATCCAAGAAGCTTCATCGGAGCCGTAGTGAAATGCCTTCAAGGAAAGAAAAAACCCCAAGGACTTCTGGCTGCCTCTGGGACCCCCGGAGAAGCTCCGGAGATGAAGAAGACAGGCCCACCCCAGCCGCCTTTCCCTGCCCTTCCCGGGCGGAGATATCCACTGCTGCTCCTGGGACCGCTTGGCAGGAAATGCGCCCCAGGAGAGCAAGGATGGAGCGGAACCTGCCCCCCCCCACCGGCCCTCAGCATGGCCTGGCCAAAGGGTCCCTCGGACGGCTGAGGGAGGCCGGGCAGCCCTGCAGAATGGAAACACGGCAGAGTTTGGGCAGCTGGCAGGCGAGGGGCCCCTTTTGCCGCCTCCACATCCTGTTTACCAAGGAGACGCTCCGTTTTCAGGGCCCCCTGCCTTTCGTGGGCTCTCCACTCCCACGGCCCCCCCCCTCCTCCTCCTCTGCCGCCGCTGGTGGGTGTTGCAGCCTGGGCCTTTCCCCGGCTGCCCCCCCCCTGCCAGAGGGAGTGGAGCATCCCCTGAGCACGTCGAGAGAGAGAGGGGGGGTCCCCTCCACACAGCCACCAAAGGCAGCCGGCTCCTGCACCCGTTTCGAGGGGAAGAACGGAGGAGGGAATGCCGGAAGACCCCAGACCCAGAGGGTTCCCTCCCCCCTCACTTCCAAGCTCTCGGGCTCTGGGAGGCCCTTGGCGAGGCCTGGCCTTTGGTCAGCTGGGCTCCACCCTCCTAGGGACTAGAAACTTGCTGGAATGAAGTCAGGATTCTCAGGTAGACTTTCAGACGTCCGTGCTGGATCATCCCTGCAGGAGTTTTCTTCATCAGGAAGAGCTGTGGGGGTCTCGCTGCCCGAACCCCCCTGCCCCCATTTCCTCCTGCTCCCTCCCACCCAGCTCACCGTGATCAGGAGCCTTTGGCCTGCAAGACTTGAGGGGGGGGGGCTCATCCGATGTTGATTTCCCTGCACCAGGGTCCTTTTGTCACCCCCCCCACCCCCAATAAAAATGGCAACTTCCCCCGTGTCTTTCAGGCTCCTTCCCAGGTGGATGCGGGCTCTGCCTTATCCAGGGCTCCGGGACAGCTTCATGCGAGGGAACTATTCTCTAGAGCGGGGGTCTCCCACCGTGGCCCCTTTAAGCCTGGAGGACTTCAACTCCCAGAATTCCCCAGCCAGCCTTTTTTTGACCCCTTGCTCCTCAGGCCTCAGAGCCAGAGCCTTTAGGCCAGGGTCCTGGAGACCCTTTTTTTCCTGCCCGGGACCCCTCTGAGAGTGGTGCCAAATCTCTAGACCCTCCTCAGACCTTGAACGCCTTTAAGCATGCCTAAGGCTAAAAGCCAGCTTTGCTGGCTGGGGAATTCTGGGAGTGGAAGTCCACCAGGCTTAAAGAGGCCAAGGTTGGAGACCCCTGCTCTGGAGCTTGTCCTTTCTGGATATTATTAGCAATAATACCAATCATAATGCGGCAGTAATAATATATGAATAATATCTCATTGCCCCACAAAAAGGGGTCCCATTCCCTTACCCGGCTGTGCACATCGTCTGGCCAGCTGCAAGGACAGAGGTCAGTCGAAGCCTGATTCTGCTTCTGTGCTGTGAGTGACAGCTTCAGCCAGGGCTCTGGGGGTCACTGCTCCTGCCCATGGAGGTTCCATCAAGGGCCCCGGGGCTCCTTCTCAGGTGCCTCGATGAAGAATCAAGCATTTGGGGGATTGGTTGCCTTTGGGCTGGGCAGCTTGAGAAGGAGGTCGGCCAATGCAGGATGGGGAAAGGAAAGGCCCCTGCCCCAAAAGATTTCAGTCTGGGAAGGGGTAGATGGGGGGGGGGCAGCCCCTATAGTACTTTCCTCAGGTTGAAACTCGACTCAAGGGTGCCATCTGGAGGCTTTGCTCCACAAGGTTGGTTATGATCACTTCCTGGAAGGTGGATTTTGAACTCAGGACCAACTAGGTCTCCTCCTTAAAATTGGCCCCTGGAGCAGGTGGGAGACCTCAAGATCCTTGCCTTGATGGCCTATGCCAGGGGTCTCCAAAGTTGGACACTTTTTAATACTTGTGGTGTGCTGTCCCAGCCGGTCTCTGGGAATTGGATACTTAGGAATAAGATTTTGACAAAGAATATGCTATTGAGACAGAGAGAAGAGCTGGCAGATCTTTTGAAAATTCAAGTTACGAATAAGGTTAAGTATCTGGGGATATACTTGACAGCAAGATGTAGCACATTAAAAGAGAATAATTATATTAAACTCAAACAACAGATAGCCACAGATTTGAAGAAATGGGAAAACTTGCAATTGTCATTAATAGGGAGAATTTCAACAATCAAGATGAATATTTTACCCAGAATTTTATTTCTGTTTCAAACAATACCAATTAGGCTTGGAAAAGACTATTTTGAAGATTTAAATAAAATCATGTTGAAGTTTATATGGCAAGGTAAAAAAGCAAGAATAAAGCTAAAGCTTCTGCAGGACGCTAGAATTAGAGGTGGTTTTGGTCTGCCTAATTGGGAATTGTATTATCAAGCTGCAAGCTTGATGTGGGTCAAAGAATGGATAACATTAAGAAAGCATAGATTGTTGACATTAGAAGGGCATGATTTGCTGTTGGGCTGGCATGCTTTTTTATGGTATAAGGGAACTAAAACACGGTTATTTTAGAAGACATTATATACGGGAGTCTTTGTGGTTAAACTGGGAGAAGGAATTATGAGCTGTCCCCTTAAGGGAATGCATCATGGCAAATGTAGTTAAAGGTATCCTGGGAAATGTAGTTCATGTCACGTGGCCACATCTGTAATCCCGATTGGTCACTAATTTAACCCTCCATGGGTTGGGGGAGTTTTTCCTCACTTTGCCTGAATTCCCTGACTCATGGCAGCTGCTTTCTATCCCTACGAGATGGGTTAGGAGATAACCATCTTTTACTTTTCTGTCTTTTGCACAGTAGTGGATTTTTAAGCTGTGCAGATGCAGATAGATAAACTCAACAAAATGTCCATAACAAAGAACATTTATTGGTTCATTAGGTATCCTCATAACTCACATTTGTGACGAAGTTCTTCTTTAGTGACCAATCCTTTGTATATCTTCCTTGTAGTAAAAGATGATTATCTCCTAACCCATTTTGTAGTGATAGAAAGCAGCTGTCATGAATTAGTGAGTTCAGGCAAAGTGAGGAAAAACTCCCCCAACCCACTGAGGGTTAAATTGACCAATCAGGATTACAGATGTGGCTGTGTGACATGAACTACATTTGCCATGATGCATTCCCTTAAAGGGACAGCTCATAATTCCTAAGTAACTATCCAATTCCCAGAGACTGGCTGGGACAACACGTGTGGACTTCAACTGGCTGAGGGATTCTGGGAGTTGAAGTCCACAAGTCTTCAAGCTGTCACATTGGAGGCCTCTGCAGAGATGTTCTCCTTCAAAAGGGGGTGCGAAGCTGTGGGGCTTTTTGGTTCCCCTCCACTGCAGACGTAACCAGACCCCAAGGCGGCTGGAAAGGGCCCTCAGCTAACCAGCCCTTCCCAGTCTGGAGGAGCCACACTTCTCGGGGCTGACCGGCAGCTTCTGGGCCACGTCTACCTACCTTCAGGCCAGCTCCGATTGGTCTCCCTCCGGTCAAGCTGGCCAGCCCAGAGCATCCTTCCCAGCTCTGTGCGAAGACCCCCAGCCAAGGAGCATCCCCCCACCCCCATCATGTGGCGGTCTGTCCCACTGGCTGACAGCTTCTTGGCTTACAACCCCAGTGGAGCCCCAAATTTATGTTGCTAAGGGAGACAATTGTTAACTGAGCCTTGCCCCATTTTACAACCTTGTTTGCTGCCATTGTTAAGTGAATCACTGCAGTTGATAACACGGTCGTTAAGTGAAGCTGGCTCCCCTACTGGCTTTGCCTATCAGGTTGCAGAAGGGGATCACAGGACCCCAGGATGCTGTGACCGCTAGAGGGAGAACTGGCCACAAGTCCCTTTTCTCAGTGCTGTTGTAACTTCAAACAGTCACTAAGTGAGCTGTTGTAAGTCAAGGACCAGCTGTCATGGATTGGCTAATGCCGGATCCTCTGGAGGTGAGATATTTGAAGGCGGCTCTCCTCCGTTTCCTTTGGGGGGGGGCGGCTCTTGCGCAGGCTGGACACCCCCGTCACTGTGTCCCAAGGGATGTGGGTCCCCAGCCCCTCTGGGCTCCCTCCCTGCCCCCCCCCTTTGGAAAGGTCCCTCAAGACTTCAACTCCCAGGATTCCCCAGCCTGTCACGAATGATAGAGTTGGAAGGGAGCAGAAGGGCCCTTCTCCTCCAGGATTCCCCAGCCTGTCACGAATGATAGAGTTGGAAGGGAGCAGAAGGGCCCTTCTCCTCCAGGGTTTCTCAGCCTGGACACATGGACTTCAGCTCCCAGAATCCCCAGGTTCCCTCAAATGGGAGGTGGGGGGAGAAGAAACAATTCACCCCCCCCCATTTCCCCTGATGCAAAAAGCAACGAGCGGCTGCAGACCGAGAGAGGGAGGAGGGACAAGGCAGCCCCCCCCCGGCACCCCTTCTCAAACCATGCAGAGAACTCGCCTCTTAGAAAGATACTCAAGTGCTTTATTTGGGGGGTGGGGGGGAGTAAAAAGCACGTGGAAATACATTATCTGGTGATGCAGTATTTTCCCGCATGGAGACGGGAGGAAGAGGAACCGGACTGGCTCCAGGGGGACCCCGGGGTCCGAAGGCCTTGGTGGACTCAGGGCCACAACGGAGCCTTCTTTGGGGGGCAGCCCCTCGGCTCAGCCTCCCTTCTCCCGTCTGCCCCAGGCAGGAACCGGGCAGCCAAGAAGCGAGTCCATCCTCTTCCGTCTGGCCACCCTCCGCATACCGTCCAGATTCCCGGTCCAGACCTTGCCTAGCCTCCCTTCGGCCCCAGTCGTCCGGCAGAGCCCCTCCTTCAGCCAGTGTCAAGTCCTTTGGGTCACTGCCCAGCAGCACACGCAGCCTCAGCTCTCCAGATTGGTGTCTTTTGGGGACACGGACACACACACACACTTTGAGCCTTTCCCCAGACTCCCAGCACAGCAGCCCTCCCTCCTCAGGGCTGGGGGCATAAAAGCCGAGGGGAGGGGCGTGTCCCAAGAACCCCAGGCCCCCCTGCCCCTTCCTTTCACCGCCATGACCTGACGGGGACAGTTGCCTTCCTTACAGACAGGCCAGCCACCTCTTCCCCCAGCAGGGAGCAATGCCCAACGGGAAGGGAGGGGCCCCCACCACCCTGGAGATTACATGCCCCCCCTCCCCAAGTTCTGGGCAGCAGCAGCCCCAGCGGTGTCCCCTACAGGCCGCCAGCGTCCTTCCAAGAGTGGCGCCCGTGAAGGCCGCAATACTTCCTGCCCGCCGTTGACTGGAGCCAAGCAGGCAGGATGGGTGAGGAGGGGTGTGTGGAAAAGTCCNCCCCCCCCCCCCCCCCCATGAAGAGCTCCCTCCACCGGCTGGCCGGCCACTTCTGGTGCCGGCTAGAAGCGTTTCTCCTCCGACGGGGAGCTGACGACCAGCTCCTTGTTGCCAAAGTCCCACCAGGCGGTCATGTGGAAGGCCATGTTGGACAGGACCACCAGGTACTCCAGGAAGGCAAACACCGTGTACACTGCAAGGAGGAAGCAGACACAGAGCAGAGCATGGAGGGACCTCGGAGATCTTCTAGTCTGCCCCCGGCTGGGGGGGGAGGGGGGAGGTTCCTGGGAGTTCCACAAATCTTAAAGCTGCCAAGGTTGGGACCCTGCTCCAAGCTTTTCCATTTGCCCGTCAGGAGGGGGCTTGGCTGCCGTATAACCACTTCTCAAGACTTCAGAATCTCCCAGCCAGCGTGAGACACGCTGGACAAGGCAGCCCTTCTGGTGCCTTCCAACTCTATCATTCGTGGCTAGCCGGAGAATTCTGGGAAGGGAAGTTCCACAAGTCTTAAAGTTGCCACGTTTGAGGAGAGCCGGGATATGAAGCACAATCCACCATGCCTGGGATGCTCTGGTCCACATCGGGGACACCGTTGGCGTTCAACAGGCGTCTCCACTTCTCATCCCTTCCGGCAGCCAAGGGAGCTCCTGGCCATGCGCAGAAACCTCCCTGTGTGGCTTCCAGGGCTCTAAAGCTGAGCCTCTCAGCCTGGGCTTCCCAGACCAAAAGTCCAACTTTGTTTTTCGATAAAATAAGTAGGCCACCAAGGAGTGAGGGGCCTCTGGGCTCCCAAAATGTGCGCTGACTTCAATAAATCTCACTCCTTAAAACGATTTATAACCCCCAAGTGGTATTCATACTGATTTAATGGGCTAATACTGAAGGACCAATATTACTATAGGACAAATGTATTGTTTTTAATGTTTTGGAAGGCCCTTTGAGCGTCATTAGTTGCCATACCGGCCGTTTATCTAATCCAGAGGTCTCCCCTTGAAGGCTGGGGGACTTCAACTCCCAGGGTTCCTCAGTCAGCTTTGCTTTGAGTTAGCCCCGCCCTGCTTTGCTGGCTGAGGAACCCTGGGAGTTGAAGTCCCCCAGCCTTCAAGGGGCCCAGGTTGGGGACCTCTGTTCTAGTCCCTTAGCATTCGGCATGCTTAAAGGCGTTCAAGGTCTGAGGAGGGTCCAGAGGTTTGGCACCACTCTCAGAGGGGTCCTGGGCAGGAAAAAAGGGTCTCCGGGACCCTGGCCTAAAGGCCCCGGGGTCCAGGGCCACCTTACCTCCAGCCTCACAATACCAGGTGTGGCGGATGTAGAAGCAGATGGACAGCAGGAAAGCCAGCAGGTTGAAGAAGAAGAGCCGCTTCTTCCACTCGTACGACTTGCACTCCTGTGGGGAGAGAGAGAGAGAGAGAGAGACGGGGTGAATTCCCCTGGAACACATCCCACCCACCCCCCTTCTACCCCAGGTCAAGGCTCAAGGAAGACAGCCCCCTTCGCAAGGATTCCCAGCGCCCTCCCTCCCTCCCTGGCCAGCCCATCCCGGTATCTGGGGGTCTCCTTTCCCTCCCTTTCCTCCTGGGCAAGCAGAAAGCAAAACGTGTCTGGGGTTTCGTTGGGTTTGTTTGCTCCTTCAATGGCGACCCCTGAAACCCCTGGGCCCCCAAGGACCCTCCCTCTGTAGCTGCCAATCCTGGAATCCTCAGGCCCCAACACCCCGATTTTACAGAAATGCCCACCCCAATTGAGCCCCACATTTCTGTGGCTGAATGAGATCCGTGTGAAGCGAGTTTTGCCCCACTTTACGAACTTCCTCGCCCTAGTTGTTAAGTGAATCACTGCAGTAGATGAGTGAGTAACTCGGCTGTTAAGTGAACCTGGCTTCGTTTGTCAGAAGGGGATCGTGTGGCCCGGGGATAATGCAACCGTACATGCCAGTTGCCAAGTGCCTGAATTTGGACCACAGGACTGTGGGGAGGCTACAACGGTCCCAAGTTTGAGAAGGCATCGTGAGTCACTTTTGTATTTGGTGTTGTGGTAACACCGAAAGGTCCCATTCAACGAACGGTTGTGAGTCGAGGACGAAAGACCCCCGACTCTCTTTACAAAATCCGTGTAAGGCAGGGGGCTTCGGGAGGACCCAAGCTGGGCAGCAGCAGTGGAAGGAAGGAAGGAAGGAAGGAAGGAAGGAAGGGTCATCGCTGAGGTCGGAGAAAACCCAGAGGGGGAGGAATGGGACGTTGTGGGTCAGGGGTCTCCAGCCTGGGCCCCTTGAAGGCTGGGGGACTTCAACTCCCAGGGTTTCTCAGCCAGCAAAGCAGGGCGGGGTTAACTCAAAGCAAAGCTGGCTGAGGAACCCTGGGAGTTGAAGTCCCCCAGCCTTCAAGGGGCCCAGGCTGGAGACCCCTGACCCACAGATCCTTCTGCCTCTCCTCCTGACCAGGCTGATGGGGTCATTCCAGGCAGGTTTCCAGAAACTCACACACACACACACTCACTCACACCCACCCCACCTGGAAACCACCTAGTTGCTTCCCTGGGGAAGCCTGTGCTGGCCGCTTGGTGGAAAACTGCTGAACTGTCCATCCCTCAATGGTATACAGGAGAAACATGGCGTTCCGGAAAAAGCAGCGGTGGTGTTTACTCCCCTGCCCGGATTCTGGTGCAGGACTGGAAAGATCTCTGGGCTCCCCCAGCTGGAGCCTCAGTTGCTGGGCCACAGCATGGCTCGCCACCCTAGGGTAGGAGGGGGCAGAACCACAGAGCGGGGAGGGACCTTGGGGGTCTTCTAGTCCAGCCCTCTGCTCAAACAGGAGACCCTACCCCATTCCAGGCAAAAGGTTGTCCAACATCTTCTTAAAAGCTTCCAGTGTTGGAGCTTCCACAACTTCTGGTGGCAGGCTGTTCCCCTGGTGAATTGTCCTCACTTGGAGGAAGTTTCTCCTTAATTCCTGGTTGCTTCTCTCCTGGATGAGTTTCTGACCGTTGCTTCTTGCCCTGCCTCTTCAGGGGCTTTGGAGAATAAGGGGACCCCCTCTTATTCTTTGGGGCAGCCCCTCCAATGTAGGAACCTTGCTCTCATGTCACCCCTCGGGCTTCTCTCCATCAAACTAGACAGGCCCAATTCCAGCAACTATTCTTCCTATGTCTTCTCCTCCTCCTCCTCTTTCTGGCTCTTTCTAGGGCCTCTTTGTAAAGCGTATTGATGCTCAACTCAGGCCCGCCCGAAGCCAGAGCAAATTCGGAAGAGCTGAAGCTATAGGAGGAGGCACCATCCTCAGACAGACACATGCAACCAGGGTTTGTTGAGGGCAGAAAGTCGGGGGGGGGGGGCGAGGGAGGGAGGATTGGTGACCCTGAGGAACAGCCCCCGGGAGCATCACACGCCCAGGCTGCAAATAGCCAGGGGAGCTGTTTCAGTTTGAGAAAGTTTGCAGAAGGAACTGCACTCTGGATGCGGCTGAGGGAGGTTGAAAAAGTCCCCAATAGGCCATTTTTCTTTAGAAAAGTCTTAGTCACCGCTGGGGCCCCAAGAACTGGCGCTGCAGACCCCGGTCTACGCCGGATGTAAAGGAAGGCAGCCTTTCTCCCTTCGGGAATTTCCTCAAGCAAAAGTTTTGAAAGAGGAGCCAAAACGCTGCTGGGCTAAGCAGGGCGGGTCTCACAGGCAGCCCATCCCCCAAATCCCTGGCGAAAACCAGTCCCCAGAGGGGAGAGGAGAAGCTGCTCCTTCAAAAGCCAGCCAGCCCCTCTTCGGACTCAAGCGAGGCTTTTATTCCCCCCCTTGCAGAGGAACAAAAGGTGTGTGAAGCCGGAGGGGAAGGTCAGGCTGCCACCTGGCACAGATTCATAGAGCCCCCCCAAGAGCGCCCTCTTGGAAGCCCTCTCCCCTTTTCAGGGGCCTCCTGATCACTAGTGGCACAGACCACACGTCGTCCTCGATTTATGACAATGGAGGCCAAAATTTCTGTGGCTAAGTGAGAGATTGCTTGGTTGATTTTTGCCCCATTTTATGACCTTCCTTTCTAGTTAAGTGAGTCGCTGCAGTTATCGAGTAACACGGCCATTAAGTGGACCTGGCTTCCCCCATTGACGATGCTACTCAGGTCGCAAAAGGGGATCCTGGGACACTGCAACTGTCGTAAACCCAAGCCGGCTGCCAAGCATCAGTGGTCAGGGGGATGCCGGAATGGTCGTAAGCGTGAAAAACGGTCCCAAGTCCCCCTTTTTCAGTGCCATTGTAACCTCAGTCACTAAATGAACCGCTGTCAGCTGAGGACTGGCTGTATGTGGACTGAGGCTTCCAAAGGGGACCCTCCCCCCTTTCTGCTTTTCCTCCCCATCCCCCCCCAGGCCTCCCTTACGCTCCTTTGGCTGGATCGGGCCCCGGGGGCCTTGGAGGGGGGGGGCTGGGGGCAGCCAGGCCCAGGCGAGGACCACAAACAAGCTGCCACGTGAAAGTTCACACAGGAAGCGGCAGGTGGGAACCGGAAACCGCTGCCGCGTGCAATCCTGCTTAGCAGGGGCAGAGCCACCAGCACTCACCACGCCCGCCTCCCTCTCACTGGGAGGGGTGGGCCCGACTCGGACGGGGGGGGGGATGGGAGCAGGGAGCTGCCCCAAAGAAAGGGGGCACGGGGTGGGGTGGGGGTGTCAAGCTGTTTTCCAAAGGCTCTAAAAGGCAGCAGAGCAAGAAGCAACGGATGGAAACTCATCCGGGAGAGAAGCAACCGGGGCCTTTCAGGAGGACAATGAACCAGTGGAACTGCCTGCCACCAGAAGTTGTGGTTGCTCCGTCACTGGAGGCTTTCAAGAAGAGACCTGTCCGGAATGGTATGCAGGGGGTTGGACTAGAAGACCTCCGAGGTCCCTCCCAGCCCTGTTGATCTGTCCTCTCCCTGGCCTCACAGAAAAGAATGAGCCGCCCCCCATTTGCTTCCCACCACCTCTGCACAGCCCTGACTCGAGTCACCCAGTCGAAGTGGGAGGGGCAAAGGAGCCAATTCCAGGCAACAGGAGAGCCCCCCCCTTGTAGCACCTAGGGGCGCCAGAAAGGACCCAGGAGGTCCTCTAGTCCAGCCCCCTGCCCAAGGCAGGAGGTCCTAATAACCCTCCTGGACAAATGCTTGCCTGATGATTCTGCCTTAAAGGGAGAGAGATCACAAGAGTGAGGCCTCCCTTACCCACTCCTTTCCATCAGGCGTGTCTCCTGGCCTACCTCGAAGGGCTGGCAGCAGCAGCAACAAGCTGGGTATTTCTGGGTTTCAACCCTGTGAGGTGCTCCAGAGCCCCACATCCCGAGGAGACCGGGGCTGTCTTGGGCTGCCGGGGACCAAGGCTCCCTCGCCCTTGGGCTGACCGGAGAGGGGGCTTCACTCACAGGGCCGGGGGGGAAGGCCTTGCACAGGGTCGAGGGAAACCCTACACCAGGGCCGCCCCAACCTCCTTCTGGTAGGCATCAGCTCCCTGCTGGGGAGGGGGTTCTGGGCGTGGCCCAAGGCTGGACCCCTCTGCCCTAAACCTTCTGGGACCCCAGCACCCCCCTTCCCTCTTCCCCAATTAAGCCCTATCCCCCCACCCAGCCAAACCCCCGGGGCAGAAAGCAATCGGAGGCGAGCCAGGAAGACTGCCCCCCCCCGATGGCCCATCCCTGGCCCAGCACCACCCTTTCCCTCCCAGCAGCCAGCAGATTACCCAGCCAGCCCCCAAAGGCCAGGGTTCAGTTCCGCAGGCTCCCCCCACCCCACCCGACCCACTTCCTAGTAAGCAGCCCCCAAACCCAGGCAGGAGACCAGAGGCGTAGGGAGGACTCAAGGCCCCCCTGTAGCCGGCAGGCACCGGTCCAAAGAACATGCCACGGGCATAGCTAAGCCATGCGGTTCTCTCCGCTTGGTGGTTCTCTTGCAGGCGTTTCATTGCCATATTAGGTGGCATCATCAGTGCTAGCTAGAAGATTGGTAATAACAATATCTTCAAGAAAACCAGCAGGCTCAGAGAAGACCATTGAAGCTCACGGTTGTTGTCATCGTCCCCCCCACCCACCCTCAGCAAATCCCACTCCCTGCTAGCACTTATAATGTCCCCTAGTTGGGTCATGAGACGCCTGCAACGAAACAACTAACCTCAGAGAGTCCCAAGTCCTCCTCCTCCCTCCTCCAACCCTCCTCCCTTCGAGCACTGATGATGTTCCCTAGTTGGGTCATGAGACGCCTGCAAGAAAACCGCTCAGCTCAGAGAGCACCAAGGACCCTATAATAGTCCAAGCCTGAGCTGCAAATATTCTCTCCTATTGCTAAAACCAGGCTGTATGGTGCCCAAGGTCATTGGAGTCCTAGATCTCCCTCCCTTCCACACCAGGTGACCGACCCAATTGTGTGTCCAAAAGCACACCCCCTGCCCCCGCTTCCCTGGCTCATGCTTCCCAGAGGCCTCAGTCCTGGTTTTGGTCAATTTTCTACAGGCTGCTGGAGGTTGGCAGGAGAAGCAGTTGTTATTATTACCTTTATTGTCAGAGGACATCATGTCTACAATGAGATTGTCTCAGCCCCCCCACACACCGGCACAACTCACAGTGAGGACAGAAGCCCCTAACCCAGTCCCAATCTCATTACACTTCGCACAATGCACCAGTCCTGCAAGCCTGTCCTACTATGTTGACATATGAAGTTATTTCCCATTCAGGAGTCTGACAGCCCCTGGGTGGAACCTGTTCTTCAGCCAGTTGGTGCGGCTGGTCTGCATCTGCACCTCCTCCCCAAAGGCAGGAGAGTGAAGAAGGGCTGGCTGGGGTGTGAGCGTCCCTGAAGGCAGCGAATTGGAAGGAACCCTCCGCCGTTCGGCGCCAGGCCTTGCTTCTTCCCAGGACAAACACTGCACCCTGTGGCACTTGGGATGGACTACAGACGCTGAGGGGCCCTTGGCAAAACTCCCAGCCTGGGTCAGCACCCCAAGGACACCAGCCTCAAATGCCTTCCGCCTCCAGCAGCTTCCTGCAAGGATGGCGAATAAAACCTGTTTCACCGGGCTGGACGCTGCCAAAGCCTCTTCGCAGGAGGATGCCCAGAGCGACAGGCACAACGGCCCCTCCCAACAAAAGGAGGCCCAGGAACCTGCTGGCTATGTGGCTTCTATCTGGCGTGGGGTCAGCGGAGGTCAGGCAAAAGGACCCAGCCCTCTGGTCCTCCGTCAGCACTGCCCTCTCACTGCCATGAACCCGGGACCCCCCGGGGGGGGGGAGAGGCTGGAAGCGGGGGCAAAGGCTCGGAGGAAAGAAGCGAAACTGAACCGGGAGGAGAGCCGTCTGTGGACATGGAGGTCGCCTGCCTGGGAGCAGAATCCCCCCCACCCAGAAGAGAGGAAAATTTAAAACCTATTGGACCACGAGAGGCAACCCGAGGGACTGAGGGGCAACTGGGAGCCCAGAGGAGAAGGCAGCGGTGGGGAGGGGGCCAGCCTTACCTCCGCACTGATGGTGTACTTCTTGGTGAGCCTCCAGAGCAGGCAGGTGAAGAACATGTGTCCGATGGCCGAGGCGATGAAGAGGATGAAGGCATACTGGTGGAAGGCTGCCGGGGGAACAAGAAGGAAAGAGGTGGCAGTTGGGGGGAGGGAAGAGAAGGAAACAGAGAGGGAGGGGGACAGTCAGGGAGGAAGGCAAGGGGAAGGGAGGAAGGGGGGTGTGACCGGGAAGGGGGACATTCAGGAGGGAAGACAAGGGGGCAGGGGTGATGGGGAGGAGGGTGTCATGGAAGAGGATGAACCAATCCCAGGCACATCAGTGGCTCAATAGCTCTGCGCAGCCCGCCCCTGAGAAGGATTTGGCTGAGGCCCAGCTGCAGGAGGACAGCCATGAAGCTTCCTGTGGGGAAAGCACCCAGCTGCAACCGGTCGGCAGTGAGGAAGGAGAGGAGCTGCCTTCTGCACCTGATCCAAGAACAGGCAGGGCAGAGAGAAAAGGCAGGAGCAGCCGAGATCAGCCCAATTATTGCATTGGAATAATCCAGCCTAGAAGCATCCCTGCTTCGGACAGGCAGGCCGAGAGGGGAGAGGATGGCAGAGAAGATGATTGGCAGCTCGCTCCCTTCTATCCAGGACATGGCATACATTTGAGGCTTGACCAGAGTCGGCAGGATTCTCTGGGATGGTAAACATCCTCTTCACAACCTTGTTACCCCCTGGGAGGAGCGGCCTTCGGGGTATCCGCAGCAGAACATCCAGATCCAGCCACTGCTCTGTTCCAGATAGCATCAACCTTTTGAACTCTTTCTGCTATGCATTCAAGGTGGACTGTGATGAATATATATGTGTGTATTTATATGTATGAATGTAGGTATGCGTATAACACGTGAACACGTTGAGTGATGCATGTGTATACTTTGGGGAACAGGCAACAGAACTTCATTTTTAATGTGTGCCAGTGTGCCAACAGTAAAACATACCAATAAAGCTTATCTCATCTTACTCGAGAGAAGCCTCATCCTTCTTGGTGGGGGGAAGTTGGCGACTGAGCACAGCAGGCAGAGGGAGGGGAAAGTGTTTCTTTCCTGGCTCCTGTGTGTTCTTGCCTTGTGGCCCTTGGGAGCCTGGCCTTGGCCTTCAGCACCAGCCGTGGCTTCATTGGCCTGTGGAACTCCTTAGGGTGGTGCCGGCCCTGGAATTGCTCCAATTCGGGCTTGGAAGCCCTAAAGACTTCTCCTTCCCTCTGTGTGTGTGTGTGTGTGTGTGTGTGGGAGAGAGACAGACAGACAGAAACAGAGAGGGTGGAGTCGAGAGAGAGAGAGAGAGAGAGAGAGAGAGAGAGAGAGAGAGAGACACACACACAGGAGCACATAGGGATGGGAGGGCGGGGGCGGGGGGCAGAT
>BHEV01087629.1:0-14493 GCA_004319985.1 Emydocephalus ijimae | reverse complement strand
AAGTTAATAATAATAAGTCACCCAGTTGGCTTTCATAGCTAAGGCAGGACTAGAATTCTCAGTCTCCTGGTGACTGGCCCAGTCACCCAGGGGGCTTTCATGGCGAAGGCAGCACTAGAACTCGCCATCTCCTAGTGATCAGCCCAAAGTCACCCAGCTGGCTTTCATGACTAAGGAGGAACTAGAAGTCACTGTTCTCCTGGCGATTGGCCCAAAAGTCACCCAGCTGGTTTTTATGGTTAAGCCAGAACNGGCGATTGGCCCAAAAGTCACCCAGCTGGTTTTTATGGTTAAGCCAGAACTAGAGCTCATAGTCTTCTGGTGATTGGCCCAAAGTCACCCAGGGGGCTTTCATGACTAAGGTGGGACTAGAACTCACCAGCTCCTAGTGTTTGGCCCAAAGTCACCCAGCCAGTTTTCATGGCTAAAAAAGTACTAGAACTCACAGTCTTCTGGTTTTCATCCTGATGCCCTAACCCAGAGGTCTCCAAACTTGGCAACTTTTAAGACTTGTAGACTTCAACTCCCAGAATTCCTCCTCCAGTCCATGTTAGCTCAGGAATTCTGGGAGTTGAAGTCCACAAGTCTTAAAGTTGCCAAGTTTGGAGACCTCTGCCTTAACCTGTAACAGACCAAATTGACTCTTTGCTCCTCTTTTCCTCAACTTCTGAATTTTCTACCTTTTGTAGCTGTTTCATTGGGTCCTAAATAGTAATGCAACTACTACTTATTTATTTTAAAATCTTTTATTAAATTTAGTTACTGCCTCAGTCCCTCCTTCCTGCTCATGTTGTATGGGAGGACCATGCAATACCGGTTGCCTACACAGAGATACAGTGTAGGTCAGTGCAACGATTACTCAGACAATTTTTCGGAACAACAAATTGATTTTTTCTCACTGCTTTCCAGTAGCGTTTTTCAACTTGGGCAACGTGGAGCCGTGTGAACTCCAACTCCCAGAATTCCCCTGCTAGCCAATGGTAGCAGAGAGGCCCTAACTTTGGCATTCTTTGCTACCCTCTACAGGTCGTCCGCAGTTTCCAGCCCAAATCTGGGCAACTCCCACTGAATATCCGCCGGCGCCCGCTTAAAAAATGGTCGCCTTGGGCCTCCCGGAAACAGAAACGCCTGCGCTGAAACAGTATAACGCGCTTTGGCTGCTCCAGTTCCCCGTAGCTCAATCAGCTGGCCTCGTGGTTTTTTTTTTGTTTGTTTGTTTCTTCTTCCAAGATGGTGGCGCCCAGGTTACTCGGCAACCGGAGGCTTTGGGACAGCTGGACGTCCTTCTTCCTCCTGCAGCTCCTTCTCTCGGCGGTCGGGGCAAAGCAGGAGCCCATCACGGCCGACTTCGATGTCAGACCCGGCGGGATGGTTCATTCGTATTCGCAAAACCTGGTGAGAAGCGAATGAGGCAGGGCAGAGGACTTAGGTGGCGCCCGCGGATTGGTTGGCTCGAGTCCTGCGCCCCGACAAGATAGCTTCTGATTGGTCGAAGTGAGGGGCGGATCTTTTTTTGTGGAGCTGTGATTGGCCTCTTAGGAGCTGAAGGCGGGAGAGACGGAGCGTTTGGCATGTCCCGGCTAGGCTTCCGTAGAAAGTGGCCAAATGCAGATCTGTAGTTCATAGTGGGTGCCCCAAACTTACCCTGGAGTAAGTGGGTGGTAGAGCCCCTGCCACGGTTTTGCTTCCTGCCTATGAGTTCGCAGCGCTTGCCGTTGGCTCCATTTATGCTCCTCTTAAATTTTTCACATTTAGGTGGCTGCCCCTTTAAACTTCTTTCCAAGTAATTCCAACATTTCTATTATAATTTCCTTTTTTATTGCATACTAGCTGGATACCCGTGCTTCGCTAGGAAACTCTGTGGTTAGTTTTTGGGGAGGAAAATAAGGAAAAGAAAATTCTGCCTCTGCTTACCAGCAACCATCGGCATTCATCTGGCTAGCGTCCTGTCAGTGTGTCAGAGAGTTGAGGGCTGTTTGGAAACTGAAACAGTAGTGTGAGCAAGGAGGAAACAGCAAGGAGCCTGGGCGTGGCTTAGCTCAACTGTTCTGTACTAAAGCTGCTTGGTGCTTGAAACAAACCAAAATGGAAACTCCTCTCCTCTGCTTGTGTTTTGCCTTTGGAAGATATTTCTTTCCAGGTGGGGAGGGGATGTAGAACTCGTTAGCATCAGAGCGTGTTAATGAAAATAATATAGGAAATACTCTAAATGCTCTGATGGTCAGTTTTCCTTTCTTAGTGAGCACCTAGAAGCCAAGAGGAAGGTACGTGCCAAGTTTCAAGTTTGTAGGCTTTATGGTTATAGAGATTTTGTGATGATGTGTTTATATATATATTGCTTTTATGATAGATAGATTATAATATCTTAATTAGAGGGGTAAATTTGATTTTTGTAGGCTTTGCACGTTGCATAGCACTTCTCCCTACCCCCGGGAAAATTTTAAAATTTTCTTAATATTACATAAAGTACAGGTAGTCCTTGACTTATGACCACAATTGAACCCAACATTTCTGTTGCTAAGACATTTGTTAAGTGAGGTTTGTCCCATTTTATGACCTTTCCTGCCACAGGTATTAAGTGAATCTTTGGAGTCATTAAGTTAATAACATGGTTAAGTGTGAAAAACGGTCATAAGTCACTTTTTACGGTGCCCATATAACTTCAGACTGTCATTTAAATGGTTGTAAGTCAAGGAGTACCTGCAAACGTTTTAAAAAAAAAGTTAAGGATCTTAACTCCCAGTGATTACCAGGTGGTCCTCGATTTACGAACAAAGTTGAGCCCATTGTGTGTCTGAATTCTCTTTGAAGAAACGCTTGTCAATGCCTTCGCTGATGACGATACCACCGAATGCAGTAGAATAGGTTGCAGATGGACTAACCATGTTTGCTTTGAATATTTTTGAGTCCTTTTTCGGTTATAAAAAGAAATGAGGAGACATAATATGTCTGGGAATTGCTGTGCAATATGGGAATTGGGTTATTATTAGTAGGGATGTTATTAATTAAATGTATAGGTCTATAGGGCATCAATATTCATTACAGCTTACTGCAAGGTATTGAATGCTGGTTTAGTGCAGGGGTTTTCAAACTTGACAGCTTTAAGACTTGTGGACTTCAACTCGCAGAATTCCTCCTCCAGTCATGCCTGTCTCAGAGTTTTTGATTGGAGTTTGGTTTAGATGAAACGCTGACATTAGCTCAGGAATTCTGGGAGTTGAAGTCCATAAGTCTTAAACTTGCCAAGTTTGAAGACCCTTGGTTTAGTGGTTAAGGTATCAGGCTAGAAACTGGAAAGTTGAATTCTAGTCCTTCCTTGGCCATGAAAGCTGGTTAGGTGACTTTGGGCCAATCACCGGGAGACTGTGAATTCTAGTCCTTCCTTGGCCATGAAAGCTGACTTGGTGACTTTGGGCTTTCAGCTGACTCATTTCACAGCATTGTTATTGCAGGGAAAATAGGAGGAAGAAAGAAATCCTCCACTTACAACAGTTCATTTAGTGATTTGAAGTTATAACGACACTAAAAAAAAGTGACGTATGACTGTTTTTCACACTTATGACCCCATGGTCACGTCATCCCTTTGGTCACATCATCAAAATTTGGACAGTTGGCTACTGACTCATATTTATGACGGTCGCAGTGTTCCGAGGTCATATGATACCCTTTTGCAACCTTCTCACAAGCAAAAGTCAATGGGGAAGTCAGATTTGCTTAACAACCTTGTTACTCACTTAACAACTGCAGTGATTCCCTTAACGGCAGCAAGAAAGGTCATAAAATGGAGCAAAACTCACTAAACGACCGTCTCTCTTAGCAATGGAAATTTTGGGCTCAATTGTGGTCAAAAGTAGAGGGCTGCCTGTATTAGATATGTTTGCCACAGCGGAATTTTAAAAAAAAATTAAAATTGGGAGGTAGCTAATTTGAGTCATTCATTTGTTCTTCGTAAAAGAAATCCTGCCAAATTTAAAAAGAATTTCAGCATGTCACAGCCATCCAGTAAAATGTATATAGAGAGCATAATATAGATAGTTATAAACACAGCACAAAAAAATCATCGGTTGCTCTCTTTCTTTGGAAGAGATTGTGAAGACTAGACTCCTCTCTAGAGCACTAAAAATCTCCACAGACCGTTCTCATCCTGGACATTCATATTTTGAACTTACCATCAGGGAGGCGTTATAGGTGTCTTAAAATGAGGACTAATAGACTGAGAAACTGTTTCTTTTCCAAGGCAATAATTGTCTTGAATCAAACAATGCATATGTGATTTAGCCCTATGTATATAGTGGCATTTTTAAACTATCTAACTTACTATATATTTTAGATAGGTTTTAGACTAGGTTTTTAATTATTATTTTAATTATTTTAATTTTTAAATATTCTGTAGTATGATTGTGATGTGTTTGGGACACTGTGCTGGAGTAGCTTTCAAATTTCATTGTATTTGTAGAATGCGATGACAATAAAGGTATTCTATTCTATTCTATTCTATTCTATTCTATTCTATTCTATTCTATTCTATTCTATTCTATTCTATTCTATTCTATTCTATTCTATTCTATTCTATTCTATTAATTAAAATAAACATTATCCTGCAGATAACCTGGAAGAAAAACAACACCAGCATAGTAAAATAATAATAATAAGCAGCACAATCTAAATCCATGACAAAAATAGAATTTAATCGTTAAATGGAAGCAAAAAACCAAACCAAACCAAAACACAGTTTTTAGCTAATCACGATTAAACAACAATCCCTGGCTTTGAGTCAAATCAGGAACTGCTAAATGGGAACAAAAATAATTTCTAGTTTATTTTGTTCCTTGTGATCATGGTAAAGGAAGCCTTTCGATTGTGTGGGTTGGTTTGTTTTCAATCACATCTGTTGTTTTTTTTAAAAAAAAAATACCTTTGCCATTTTTAGCCTTTCTTACTGTCTATAGTCACATTTTTCCCCCACTGGTTTCTGTATTTTTGGGGTTTTTTGCAAAAAAAAACCAACCACCTCATATTCTTGAGCAGCTGAGCAGTGTATAAATTTAAAAAATAATATCAGAATGAGAAGGAGTTGTGAGGATAGTGCTTAGAGGCTGATTTTTATTATTGTCTGTTAAGCCAGGTTGACTGAAGGACCTAAGTAATCTGTGCTGATCTCAAAAATTAAACTATTGGCCCTGGTTATGTCAGATGAGAGACCACCAAGGAGTTCCTAGGAGAAGCAGATTGGAGAACAACGATCATGTAGAGTCCTTGTTGTTCTCTGTACTTGCTTGTTTTCTTCCAGACGTTTCACGACCCAACTAGGTAACATTAACAGGGCTACTGTGTTTTCCCAGAAATTAGACCCTATTTTATATAATTTTTGCTACCAAAAAAGGCACCAGATCTTATTTTCGTGTGATGTCATCCACTGAGTAACCTCACCTGTGTGTGTCGCACCTGGCTTCCTTTTCGCTATCAGAATTTCTTCTGCAGCCGGCAAGGCTTTCCTGAAGGCCTCTGCAGCCGATAACAGAGCTTTGGATCGATCCAGAGCTTTCTTATCAGCTCCAGAGGTTGCAGAAGAAATAGGCCGGCAAGGCAGGTGTCGGAGTGTGCCAGGCCTGGTTACAACTGTCCAAAGGTAAGTAGTAGGGCAGCTCCACACGCACACCCCATCCCCATCCTAGCTTAATTTTGACCCATCCACTCTGGAGTGGGTGGGATCTTAATTAGGGTTTATTTTGGGAGTAGGGCTTATATCGGGCACATATGGCAAAATCAAGCTAGGACTTACTTTCAGGGTAGGTCGTATTTTCGTGGAAACAGTACTGAAGGGAAGAGGAGGGGAAAGAGGAGGAGGAGGACTCTGGGGTCCTTGGTGTTCTCTGAGCTTGTCTGTTTTCTTGCAGACATTTCATTCCCCAATTAAGTAACATCATCAGTACTAGAAGGGGTTTGTAGAAAGGAGGAGGAGGACTGAGGTCATCCTTAAACTTGATTGTTTTTTTGCAGATGTTTCACGACCCATCTAGGTAACATCATCAGTGCTAGAAAGGGGTAGGGTTGTCTCTCTGTTTATACTTAAGTGGTTTGTCCTGTCAGTGTTGGTGGTAGAGTTCCCCCCCACCCTTTGGTAGTTCCTTGATGAGGATATTGTTTTCTGCGTGATTGTTTGTCTGGTGTTAATCCTTGCTTATCAGCTGCAGGCTATCGGGGAGGTTGAATCAAAACAATACATAATCAAGTTGGCGTTATTCATTTCTGATTTAATGTGTTAATGATTAACATGATTTCATTCAGTACAGGTAGTCCTTGGCTTACAGCCATTCATTTAGCGACCGTTCAAAGTTCCAACGGTGCTGAAAAAAAGTGACTTATGACCATTTCCCCATTGAATGACGGTGTTCTGACCCAACCGGACAAAGACAAAGGCAGCAGCCCCCACCTTTTAAGGTTTAGTAATGAATGCTCTTCCTTTACCGATAAAAGGCTGCTTTGCTACTCATTAGCTCTGACAAGAAAGAGCCTTGCCAAGTTGTTCGTCAAGGCTGCCAAAAACCCAGAGATAAGAACTCATTTACAAGATGTCCACCCGTCGAGCTTCAGAGCTTCGTTGCTTTCTGCAAAGAACACTTTTATCAAACCTGGCTTTTATCCTCTTGAGGGAGGAGCCATTACCTTGCAGCCTTACTCCTGAGTTGCCTGGGCTGCTGTAGTTGTTCTTTCCTCCGAGTAATCCTTCGTGCACACACACTTGGCACAGGCTCCTCGGGAACCTCCTCATCACGGCTTCCAGCCCCCACAATCTCTGAAGGCAGCAGTCCACTCCCGGATGGTCCTGGCCCCTCATCACTCTTCTCAGCCATCTGCACCTGCTGCCGGCTAACCACAACAGACAGTTCCCAGTGAATGACAGTTTCCCACAGTCACCAAAATTCAGACGCTCGGCAACCGGCTCATATTTACGATGGTTGCAGTGTCCGCGGGGGTCAGGCGATCCCCTCATGTGACCTTCTGACGAGCCAAAGTGCACGGGGAAGCCAGATTCACTTAATGACCACGTGACTAACTTAACCACGGCAGTGATTCGCTGAAACCACTCTTGTGGCAAGAGAGGTTGTAAAATGAGGCAAAATTCATTGAGCAACTTCCTTGCTTGGCAGCGGAGATCATGGCCGTAAGCCAAGGATAGCCTCTAAAACAGGCAGGTAATGGCAGGTCCAGCTTTTGGGGTTTGAAGACCGTGATTTCTGCTTTCCTACTGTAAGGTCTGGCTATAACTTAAGATCACGATGTGCCATAAATGTACTCAAGCAGAGGCTTTGAAGAACAAAATCTAACTTTAATTGATCAATAAGGTTAGGGTAGGACCTATCCTCACATACACGCAAGATAGATATGAGAGGAAGGCGACAAAGCACATGGAGAAAGTAAAGTCATCTTATACCTTTAAGATTCTTAGAAGTCATGTAACTGCATTGTAAAACTCTCTAACTTAAGATTTACATCTTCTGTACAAAAGACAACATTTGCCTTTCATTATCTCTTCTCCTATTGTCCTACTAATTGATCACAATTGACCACTTAAGGAGGTTATTAACAGCATACTTCAAAGGTGTGGATTCCTCTGGATGGAGGTAGTTACATTCCCAGAGAGGGAATGCAAGACAACAAATGCCTATTGAGGAACTCTCGACATAGTGTTATAATATATTCTACATTTCTTTATTTATTATTACCCTTCACTACTGTTAAGCCTGTGTTCCCCAACCAGGGTTAAGGAGACAAGCTAAACAGAATGTGCAGCGTTAGTCAGATAGGCACACAGATAAATGTGTGAGATAAGTTTGTATGTTAGTTAACATACAGTAAAAATAACAGATACACATGTGCTATCAAAAATATAGTTTATTCCATAATGATTTATAGCATAGTCAAAATAACAGTCCATTAGTCATGTATCATTTTAGTCAGTCCATTCCAAGGATATTCAATTAGCAAAGTCCATGTAGAATATCCAATGTCAGTTCACTTACAAATAAATCAGTCCTCTCACCGTTGATAAGATCAACAGTCCTTTCTCCCGTTCCAGTAGGAGAAAAACACAGTCTTCAATCCATCCAGTAATTAGGGATCATTAAGCCAGAGAGCAAGCTGCCCTTGTCTTGCTTCTTTTATGGTGCTTTTACAACCACTCCCTTAATTACATTCTTACAGTTAAAGTTACAGACACTTTAACTAACAAACCATGATAATATATTTATTATTTTACCTAAACCAGTTAGGGTAAACAATGTTATCCCTAACAACTACCATTTCTTCTGTTGTTTTCTGCAGGGAGAGGTTACTTGTGCTTTTACCTACGCAGCTCAGGGTGGGACGAACGAGGTAAGTTATTTTTTTCTTCTCAATCCTTCTGATCCGTTGTACGCGAATCTAGACAAGGCCAGTGGGGCAGTGGTGGGATTCAAAAAAATTTTTTTGCTACCGGTTCTGTGGACATGGCTTCACTTGGTGGGTATGGCTTGGTGGGCATGGCAGGGGAAGGATACTGTCAACTCATAAAATATTTCTCTGGTCTTTTAGAGTTGCCAACAGAAAGAGAGCAGGGAGTAGCGTAGCAGCTGCAAAACTGAAAACTGAATTCCATGGATGTTTTCATAGATAGTTTCCAGGCGACCGAACTTTCTGCCACGCAAAATTCTAGCTGGAGAGTATATGACTGGTGACTCTGGGCTATGGAGGTGTCCCATTGGAGAATATGAATTAGGATATGCCCAGGAGGTGGGGGAAAACCAGAGTCAAGGGAGACGATGAATGATGTGTCTCAGAGTCGGCTACATCCAGGCAGTGCTGGCATGTCTTCTCCTAATAAATCTTTGAGCTTTGAAAATCAGGCTAGAGACTCAGGACTTAAATGGAGGTGACTATTGGAGCACAGACAGATACTATAAAATCTCCATTCCTACCCCACTCCAGGGGAAGGATCCTGCAAAATCCCCATTCCCTCCCCACCCCACTAAAGCCTGCTTTCCAGCTCCATTCTCCTGTGCAGGGCAACCAAAGACCCAGCCGATCATCTGGGACTCAATGGGAGGTGGAGAAGAGATGGGGGTTGGTGGGGGTCAGTCAGAGGTGGGATTTGCCAGTTCTCCGAACAACTCAAAATTTCCGCTGCCGGTTCTCGAGAACTGGTCAGAACCGGTTGAATAGCACCTCTGTAATAGTGGTATGTTGCTGGTTCGCACCGGGTCTAGCAATTTGGTAGCGCCGGTCAGCAGGTAGCGCCGGTCAGCAGCTGTCCTATATTTCCCTTTGGTTGTAGCTCAGTTGATAGGCGTGGCAGGGCGCCTCCTCAGCTGTTTCACTCACCAGTGCTGACGGTAAGGTAAGTTTTCATGCTTTGGCCCATTTTAGAATGCTCCGCGTGCGCCCCCAGAACCGGTAGTCAACTATTTTGAATTGCACCTTTGGGCAGGACCTCTCTATGTTTCGCAAAACTGAACTCAGCAACTTATGCAGAGGGAAGGTCTCAGCTCGAGAAGACGGAGAAGTGGAGGTGAGGGGGGAGGACGCCAAGTTAGCCTGAGAATCTTCATTCTCTGAGCTGGCCTGTTTTCTGCCAGACGTTTTATTACCCGACTAAGTAACATCATCAGTGCTAGAAGGGAGAAGGATTTGCAGAGTGGAGGGAAAGAAGTAGTAGCAGTTGGATTGTGGAGTCCTTATTGCTGTCTGAGCTGGGCTGTTTTCTTGAAGACATTACATTTACCCAACTAAATAACATCCTCAGTGCTAGAAGGGAGTAGGGTTTGCGGAGTAGAGGGGAAGTAGTAGGGTTAGGGTTAGAGGAGGATTGTAGGGTCTTTATTGCTCTCTGAGCTTGGCTGTTTCCTTGCGGACGTTTCATTATCCAACTAGGGAACATCCTCGGTGCTAGAAAGGAGTAGGGTTTGTGGAATGGTGGGAGAGGAGGAAGAGGAGGAGGAGGAGGAAATGACTGTGGGGTCTTTGGTGCATCCTGAGCTTGGCTGTTTCCTTGTGGACGTTTCATGACCCAACTAGGGAACATCAGAGCCAGAAGAGAGTGGGGCCTGCTCTCATTTTCTGTACTAGTGGTTTGCTCTGTCAACATCAGTGGGATTGTTCCTTTGTGGTTGCTTGATTGGGCTGTTGTTCAGCCATCAACCAGCACACAGAGATAAACAACAGGTACATATCATTCAAAAAAAAAAAAAAACCCAAAAAGCTCAAAGACCATAATACCATCTTGCCAGCGACCAGCATCCAGATAGGCAGGGGCGGATCAGCAGTGAAGCATTAAATTACACCCCAAAACTTAACCAACAGAGACAAACATTCAAATAGGAAACAACCACTAATCAAGGAACCAAGGAGGAAACGATAACAACAGAGCTGGAAGAGACTTTGGAGGTCATCTGGTCCAACCCCCTGCTCCAGCAGAAGACCCTATACCAGTGGTGGCTAACCTTTTTGGGCTCCTGTGCCAAAAATTTGTGCGCACGCACTCACGTGCCAGCACCTAGAATGCAATGTGCCCCTCCCTCCCCATGGCCCCCCTGCACATGGTGCATGCAATTCCCCCATGCCCCCTGGTTGGTTTGAGGCCTTTTTTTCGCCCTCCCGAAAGCTTGGGAAATGTCTCTTGCAAGGCTTTTCAGGATGAATTATAGGCCCGTTTCATCACTTCCGGCATGACTGGACCTATAATTCATCCTGAAAAGCCTTGCAAGAGACTTTGTCCAAGCCTCTTCCTCTCCTCCCTCTCCACCCCCACCCCCTTCCAGCACTGATGATGTTACCTAGTTGGGTCGTGTGACGTCTAAAAAAAACCCCCAAGCTTAGAGAACACCAACCCTGAGCTACAAAGAGTTTGGTTGGTCTCTCGTTCCCGTTATGGATGCTGGGTGGGTTCTGACTCGGCTCCTGCCGAAGTTGGGGGTCGAAACTGCCATTGGATTCTTTTTTTGGGGGGGGGGGAATCTTCCTGCAGAGAAATTATTTCCCAGCATGCTTTGCCTGTCTTACTTTTGGCCAAGGGAGCCCAAGGTGGGTTGACTTACCTGTAGACAGATAGGCTGAAATGCTCACAGATTGCTGTGTCGTATATGTGGGTATATATATAGAGAGTACATAATTTTGTATTTGTTCATTTGTTTATTTTCTCATGTTTATATAGTGCATATTGGAGGGACCTTTTGAGAGCTTGTATGCAATGAAATTTCATTTTAATGTATGCCGATTTGTGTACATTTAAAGTGCCAATCAAGTTATTCTGTTCTGTTCTATTCTACAGTATATTGTATTTTTTTCTTCTCTTCTTTTTGCTCTACTCTGCTCTACTCTGTTCTATAGTATATTCTATTCTCTCTCTTCTTCTATTATTATTTTTCTTCTCTATTCTCTTCTATCCTTATTTCTCTTCTCTTCTTTTTTTTATTTCTATTCCTACTCCTATTCTCTTCTCTTCTCTTCTCTTCTCTTCTCTTCTCTTCTCCTCTCCTCTCCTCTCCTCTCCTCTCCTCTCCTCTCCTCTCCTCTCCGGTAATTGTATTGTACTCTCTAATTGTATTATTCTACTCTATTCTATTCTATTCTCCTCTTTCTCTTCCTCTTCCTTTTCTCTTCTTCTCCTTCTCTTTCTCTTTCTATCTCTTCTTTTTCTGCTCTACTCTACTCTACTCTACTCTACTCTACTCTACTCTACTCTACTCTACTCTACTCTACTCTACTCTACTCTATATTTATTCTATATTCTATTCTATTTTCTATTCTATTCTCTATTCTACTCTATTGACCTTCATCCTTCTCTCTGATTTCAGCACTGGGAGATGATTATCAGGGTCAGCGAAGACAAGAAGCTCATTTCCTGTTCAATCTGGAGGTATGTCTTCTCCCCTGCCCCTCTTACGGGTGCAAGCTTTACAGGTAGTCCTCGCCATATGACCACCAAATGGCTGTTAAAGTGCATTTGCTCTATTTTACAACGTTTCTTCTCACAAGCCAATCGCTGCAAGTGTTCAAGTTAGTCACATGGTTGTTAGGAGGATGGGCCTTTCCCTTTGGCTTGGCCTGTCAGAAGGTGACAAAAAGGGCCTCCAACCATCATAAATGTGGCTTAGTTATGGTCCTAAGTCCCTTTTTTTTTTCAGACTAACTTTGAGCAATCATTAAACAAATGGCCGTAAGTTGAGGACTCCCAGTATGCCACTGAAAGGACAATCGGATCAGTCCATCAACATTAAAATCCTTTGCCCTCAATGGGTACGACCACAACAGAGTCCAACATTTATGTCATCAAGCGAGATATACATTAAATGAGGTTTTGCCCTGATTTAAGGCCTTTCTTGCCAACAGTTGTTCAGTGAATAATGCTGTTGTTAATAACACGGGTTCTTAAGCGAATCTTGCTTGTTGGTAGGAAGGTCGCAAAAAAGGGATTGTATGAGCCCCGGGACGCTGTAGCCGTCCCAAATGGGAGTTGGTTGCCAAGCAGTTGAAGATAAATTTCAGTGCCGTAGTAGCTTTGGATGGTCACTAAACAAAGAGCTGTAAGTCAAGGAGATGATGCTTTGGTCAGTCACCTTAAGGCAGCATTGAGGGAGAGCCAGGGGTGGGTGTTGAGGTAATTTCCCGTTAGGAAAATGAGCGCATACAGGGAGACATATTTGAGAGAAGTGATGGAATAATACACACACAGAGCACACAGATACACTGTACAATAAAGGTAGGTTTTTACTTCCAGAAAGATTTAAGCAAAGTCCAAAATAAGCAGTCCAAAAGTCATTCACAGGTAAAATCAGTCAGTTTTCATCCAGGGATAATCCAAATATCAAATTCCAGTGTCAAAAACAGTTCAGTATCAGATTTACATCAAATCCAGTAATATCAGTCAATTAGAAGAAATGGAGCAACGGCAACACTTTCCAACAGAGGGAAACAGAGATACTCACTCAGACACACTCTCTTCTGAGACTAAGACTAAAACAACCCAGGTTTCTGGCTCCATCTTATGGCCGTTTGAGAAACCACAGCTAATTACAGTTTTGCATTTTCTTAAAGATACAGTTTTAAAATGTTTATCCTGGTTTATATATTTCTAACCCAAATAGCTGTTAGGTGACTCATATTCCTAACAGTGGGATTCAAAAATCCTAACAACCGGTTCGGTGCCTGGTTGCTGGGTGAGCGTGGCCATGGTTGGTTGTGGCCTACCGGCTGTTTTTTGCCTTCCCCAGAGTCCGGAGGCTTCCCTCGGGCCTCTGGGAAGGCAAAAACGGTCTCACCTGGGCTCCAGAGGTCCTCCGGAAGCCAGAAACAGGCCCGTTTCCAGACTTCCGGAAGGCCCATTTTTCCTCCTCCCAGAGCCTCCATGCAGACCCTGCACTTACCTGCATCGCATGGAGACTCCGGGGAGGAGAGGGGTGGTCGGGGACAGCCGGTCGGTTCATCTACCGATTCGTCAAACCCGATGTAAATTTAACCACCCAGTTCTCCCGAACCGGTTGGAACCGGCTGAATCTCACTCCTGAGAAGATTCCCCAGGAATGTCCTTTCCACCATACTTGGAATACGGCCATCCAGTTTTGGTCGCCACCATCTTAAAAAAAAAGGTTGAGACTCCAGAGCTGTGATGTGCCGCAAGTGGCACGCAGGGCCATTTGTGCCGGCATGCGAGCCGCAAGCAAACTTACCTCACTGCGCAGGCACGCACCTCACAGCTGATTTATCTGCTGGTTTGAGGCCTTTTTTCGGCCTCCCAGAGGCTTGAAAGAAGCCTCTGCAAGGCTTTTCAGGCCAAGTAGGGCCATTTCGTCACTTCCTGTGATACCGGAAGTGATGAAACTGGCATATTATTAGGGGCAGTGGGGAGGATTGTACACCCGTGCGCAGGGGTGTGGGGGGGAGCGCACATGGAATTTTGGCTCCTGGCACGGGAGTGTGCACGCCCTAGTGTGCACGCAGTTTTTGGCACAGGAGCCCCAAAAGGTTAGCCACCACTGCTCTAGAGCAAGGATGTCAGGCTTTATTTCATTGAGGGCCCCATCAGGGTTAGGGTTAGTGGCCATTTTGATATCCCTCGTGTTGGAGATGGCAGTCCTGTGCCAGGAAGGCACGAGTGATATCGAACGGGGGAGATCCATTGTCTCCAGCTAAGGAAGGTGACACCAGGGAAAGTGCCAAAGCTTTGTCTGCTGGTGGCCAAGTGCTAAGGCGGGACTTTCCTTCCTTCCTTCCCTCCCTCCTTCCCTCCCTTCCTCCTTTCTTCTTTCCATCCCTCCCTTCTTCCTTCCTTCCTTCCTTCCTTCCCTCCTTCCTTCCTTCCTTCCTTCCCTCCCTCCCTCCTTCCTTCTTTCCATCCCTCCCTCCCTCCTTCCTTCCTTCTTTCCATCCTTCCCTCCATCCCTCCTTCCTTCCTTCCTTCCCTCCCTCCCTCCCTCCTTCCTTCCTTCCTTCCATCCCTCCCTCCTTCCTTCTTTCTCT
>BHEV01087625.1:0-16750 GCA_004319985.1 Emydocephalus ijimae | reverse complement strand
CGACCTCTTGCAATTTTTTAAGAACACAGGTTAAACGGTGCTGCAGAATTTTTTTTGTAGGGGCCGCTATCAGTACATCATTGAAATAAGGGACCGCGCCCTANGTAGGCTTGAGCTAAATCTAATTTAGCGAAAACCTTCCCACCCCCCAGAGAATGGAGGAGGTGTTGAACCACAGGGACTGGATATGCGTTCTGTTGCAATGCGTGGTTCAGAGTGGCCCGATAGTCCCCACAAATTCGATTGACCCATCAGGTTTAATGGGGGTTACAACAGGAGTTTCCCAGGGTGAGTGATCAATTGGTTTTAGTACACCTTGAGCAATCAATTTGTCGAGTTGTTCATCGATTTTCGCTTTTAATGCGAATGGAACTCGACGGGGCTTTAATCGAATGGGTGCTATCTTGGGGTCTAGGCTGAATGAAATCGGGGTCCCCTTATACTCGCCTAAGCTGTCCTCAAAGACGTCACTGAATTTAGAAATGAGATCTTCCTCCCTGTCGCAACCACCAATTCGGTTTACACCGGCCACTTCAATGCCAAGTGGCGCGAACCATTGGAGGCCTAGTAGGCTAGGCCGATCTCTATCGATGACCGTTAGAGGTAAGTACGCTGTATGTTTTTTGAAGGAGACTCGGACTCGGCAGGACCCCACGACAGGGATTCGATTCCCTTGGTAGTCCTTGAGGATGAGGCGTTGAAACTTGAGGTCTTGGCGTTGGACTGTGGGAATAAGTTACTTGAGTGTCTTCCACGACACCATCGAGAGGGACGATCACGAGTCAACTTCCATGAGGCACGGCTGGTTCTCGATGGCTATGGTGACTCAGATCTTCTTAGCATCCATGGAGGAGGCATGACCGATAGTGATAGTATGGTGAGCCTCTTCTCTCTGTACGGCTGGGTTTCTGTAGGAGTGGTTTACTGGCGTTCGCCTAGCAGGACGGCTTCCTGCCGAATTGCGATAGTTGGCCCCCTTAGAGGTCTGCTTTGGACCTCGTAGACTGCGGCAGACTCGGCTGATGTGGCCTCGTTTTCCGCACTCGTGGCAGAGCGCATCGCGGAATTTGCAGTCGGACCTGGCATGGTTGGCTCCACATCCCGCGCAAGGGCGAAGGATTCTTGGATGTTGATTACGATCGGACCGCAATCGGTGGACCTCTTCTTCGTCGCTGTCTGACAACGAAGAGAGGTCCTCGTGATGTGTCGTAGAACGCCGCCCTTCTGCATTGGGTGAGATTTCGCTGGTCGGTTGGGCTGCCGTATCATGGGTTTGGCTGAGTTGTGCAGCCGATTTCTTGGTTGCCTCCGCTGCAACTGCATCGGCGATGGCATCAGCAAGGCTAATGTTGCCCTTTGCCATCAGCTTGCTTTGCAACCCTAGTCCATCTAGTCCCAGAACTATTCGATCTCAGTGCCTCTTCCAAGTCGGCGAACCAGCAGAGGCCTCCCAAATTTCAGAGATCCGCCACAAAATCGGCCACGCTTTCTCCCTTTCGTTGGTTTCTTTGGTAAAACTCGTGGCGTCTCACGAGGGTAGGCACGTCGGCGCGTAGTGGTCTTTCAGTATGGGTTTGAGGTCGTCCCAGCTCATGGCCTTCACTTCTCGCGGCTTAGCGAGTGCCTTGGCCATCTTGAAGACGGCAGGACCGCAATGCGTTAAGAATAACGCTCTTTTCTTTGCCGGTGTTGCGTCCTTAAGGTTGTTCGTCTCGAGAAACATTTGGAAACGATCCACGTAGGATTCCCAATCCTCCTGACTTGGGTCGAACGGAGCGGGTGGTACAATGCCGCTGGACATGGTTTCCGTTGTTCGCGTCGTCTTTCACGTGCTCGGTATTCGTTTCTCGGTTCCTCGGTTTAGACGTCTCCAAATCCCATCCTCGTCGCCAGTGTTAAGTACTGGGCATGGGTTGAAATAACCAGAGACAGTTATAGAACAGTAAACTTCAGCTCTTTATTACATCGTGACTAGCAAAACAACAACGGTTAACCCTGCCTTATATAAGCATCTTTTGTATGATTCAACCAATAACGAACTAGGAACGCTGGCCCTTTTAACCAATAAGAACTCTTGTTTAAGGGCCAATCAGGTCCGTTAGAGCTGACCAATCCTGGTCGAGCCGCCTGATGGCCAATCAGAAGTGCAGGGCCAGAACCCTGCACTTTACCTCAAGCTCAGGCCTTTATTGATTTACTGTATACACAACAGAAAGAAAGAAAGAAAGAAAGAAAGAAAGAAAGAAAGAAAGAAAGAAAGAAAGAAAGAAAGAAAGAAAGAAAGAAAGAAAGAAAGAAAGAAAGAAAATATAGGTATTGTTTTTAAACTCCATCTAGTGTTGCATTTGCAAGATAGATGGCTAGATAAATCAAGGAAGGAAGGAAGAAAAAGGAAAGAAAAAAGGAAGGAAGGAAGGAAGGAAGGAAGGAAGGAAGGAAGGAAGGAAGGAAGAAAGAAAGAAAGAAAGAAAGAAAGAAAGAAAGAAAGAAAGAAAGAAAGAAAGAAAAAATTAACAAGACATTTTCCCCCTCCCCAGAGTTCCAATCTTTTTCCCACCTCCCCCCTGCATTCAGAGAAACTGTAGATGTAACAGTATATTCACATTGGCAAAATTATTTGCCTGTAGCCAAACAATTCAAAGTGAAGCTTGATGATGAGATATTTCTAACAGTAGTACAAGAGTCTTCCTGACACCCAAAAGCTTTTGGTTGTGTCAAGATTCCCCCAAAATCTACAATGTGGCATTTCTTGCAAGCCACAACCCAAGAGCTACATAATCAAAGGCCTATAATTAGAATCCTAACTTCAGTGTTGTATTGAATTGGAAATAGTCAGTATTATGCTTGAACAGGACCCTGAGAACTAGATACACTCATAATATTTGTCTTGGCAACCCAAATGGAAGCTACGGGGGGCTGCAGAAGCATCCCAGACCTAACCACATCAATCAGTGGTTACCTTTGTGTAACATTTTAAACATGGCTAGTTTTAAACATGGCTAGTTTGGGGTGCATAATCTCTTGTTGAATGCCATGTTGGGTTTGTGATTTGAAGTATCATGCAAGGGCCTACAAAGGGTCTCTCACTGAGTAACCACAATATGCATATCGTTCCAACTGCTTGTGAATGTGTGTACCAATAGCAACAGCACTTAGACTTATATACCACTTCAAAGTTCTTTACAGCCCTCTCTAAGGGGTTTATAGAGTCAGAAATGTTGACCCCAACAATCAGTCTCGTCATTTTACCAACCTCGGAAGGACGGAAGGCTGAGTCAACCTTGAGCCTGTTGAGATTCGAACTGCCAAACTGCTGACAATCAACAGCATCTTCAGAACTGCACTCTAACCACTGCGCCACCATGGCACATTAAATTGAAAATGGTTTTCAAAAGGAAAATCAGGGTGAAACCATATGAAATGCAGAGAGAATTGGCTATTCCTCCAGTTATGAGCATTATTGAACCTGGCAATTATGTCATAAGTTGTGATTGTCATAAAGCAGGTCACCACATGACCAGACCCAAAATTACAACCTTTTTTGCCATAATTATTAGCAAATGGAATGTGAATGCCATGGTCATAAAGTGAACATCACAGTCATTAAACAAACCCATTTACTAGGGCAAGTTTTGCCAGAAATCAGAACTAAATATCAGTTACTGCATTTTCCGGTACTTTAAAGTTCTTCAGGAATTACTGCCAAATATGCAAAAAATTTCTGGGAAAAAAAGGGATTTAAATGAGATTGAGCCCTGACTAGGAAGATCTGACAGTCTTATTTTTATTTACTTGTTTTACTTTATTGCCACAAGTGGTAAAAATCTGCCTCATTCTAGATTTGATTTAAGGTAAAAATCACCCCATTCATTAGTGGAATAATCTTGTTTGTTTAGGGTATATCCATATTAATGGAATGAAAACAGGAAACAATAACTGAAGCCAAATCAACTTGTTCTCTCTTTCCTGCCCCCGCCCTCCCAGTTTGTTTTGTTTTCACGTCACTACTCATCAATGCTCTACTCAATGAGTAATCAAACAGTTACACTGAGCAAGTTCGATTCACGGATGGCGCATCTTAATTTCATTCTGGGACAACTGCAGGAAAGTGCAGTGACAGAAAACAACATTGTCCTGATCATCCTTTTCTTCACAGCAAAAAGAAGCCAAGGAAAACACACACTCACACAAAAGGGAAACTATCATCCTTGACACAAATGGTACATTTTAGAATAAATTACTGGAGAATGCAAAACCCAACACAGCCTGCTTTGCGGGACTCCTGAATGTTGTAATGTTCTATGCATCGGTTTTACATTCTGTCTGAAGGGATGGGGGCAATTAATTGGTTTTGTTGTACCTCCAAATTGAACCTGGTTGTTTTCAGAGCAGAAAGAGACTTGTGGGATGCCAAGTCTTGTACAGGAGACCAGAATCTCCAACCGTCTCCAAACTATTGTGCTCAGCCAGCTGTAAAAATCCATTCAGGAGAGGAAACACTTTCCCATCCTTTATTCATTTGCATTGAAATATTTATCTGGCATCTGAAGCATTCATAATAGATTGTCAATCTTTCGTGCCTTCCAACGAAGCTAGGTGACTGGGTACTTCAAGTGTTTCCCTCGCCTTAACACCGTCACCCACAATTTTATGATTCCCACAGTTACAATCTAGCCTTTGGTTCTTCCTCCCTCTGCTCCCAGCCACTGTGTTGGTAGAAGATTCTCCCTTGAAAGGAAATAAAGAAGAAGAAACATGTTTTAATTTTCTAGGCAAAAGACAACATCTTTCTTACCTAAGTAAATTATTAAGTTTGGAACCTGAAGATTAAAAACTACATCGGCCTGAAAATTCATGTCTTTCCTGATAATAGAAGGAAATTATTTATGCTGCATACTTTGTTTCCGGTTCAGATTAAAAGAGGGCTTTGAAATAAGAGGGGACCCAGGAGAGCAAAATAACCCAAATGTTCAGCCTGATCCTTCAATTTGCGACCTTCTCTCCTGGCTTCTCCATGGAATTTGCTTGTTGGAAGCCAACTGGGAAGCTCACTAATGGTGAGCACGTGACAGGAGGATGCCACAATTGTTGTAAATGCACAAGGGTTTGCCAAGTGCTGAAATCACAACCACAGGGTGCTGTAATGGGTGCAATTTTCCAAAAGGTGGCTGGATTTCCTTGGTTTTTCTTTGAAAAGATTTTGCTTTTCATCCAAGAAGTCAAAGAGAGGAACAACTTAGAACTAAGGAGAAATTTCCTGACAGTTAGAACAAATAATCAGTGGAACAATTTGTCTCCAGAAGTTGTGGGAGTTTTTAAGAAGAGATTGGACAACCATTTGTCTGAAATGGTTTAGGGCTTCCTGCCTAAGCAAGGAGTTGGACTAGAAGACCTCCAAGGTCCCTTCCAACTCTGCTATTCTATTCTCATCCCATCCTATTCATTTTATTCCTATTCTACTCTATTCTGAAGCTTCTTCAATTCTAACTGACTGGAGGGGAATGGAAAGATGGAAGGATCAATTTTTTTTTCCTTTTAAAAATGATTTGATCTTTCCACATAATCTTAGACTTACAACCAACCATTTAGTGGCTGTTTGAAGTTACAACAGCACTGAAAAAAGTGGCTTATGGTCATTTTTCACACTTAGAGACATTGCAGCATCCCCATGGTCACGGGATCAAAATTGAGCTGCTTGGCAACTGACTTGTGTTTATGGCAGTTGCTGTTTCCTGCATCATGTGATCCCCTTTTGTGACCTTCTGACAAGCAACAAGGAAACCATGTTGCTGATTTAATAACAGCAATGATTCACATAACAGCTGTGGCAAGAAAGGTCATAAAATGAGGACAAGAACTCACTTAACAAATGTCTCACTTAGCAACATAAATTTTGGAGTTCCATTGTGGTCCTAGTCAAGGACCACCTGTATTCCCCTCCAGGCAGTTAGAACTAAAGAAGTTTCTTGGATGAGAAACAAGTTGTTTTTTTGGAGGAGTGAGAAACCAAGGAAATCCAATGGAAGAAGCACCTTTGGGACAACTGTGGACAGTGGTTGGTGTAACAACCTGTTTGGTGATCGCGCAATTCATTCATGTGAATCAGGTGAGAGGATATAGCACAGGGATGGGCAGGTGGGCCCACATGATGGTTGGAGTGAACCGGTTCGCTCGAACCAGTCTGAACCGGGAAAATCCCACCCCTGACCATGGATGATTGACAATCTCTATAGACAGTTGTAAAGGTGAAGCAATGTCATAAGCAGTGGTGGGATTCATTTTTTTTTTACTACCGGTTCTGTGGGCGTGGCTTGGTGGGCGTGGCAGGGGAAGAAGGATACTGCAAAATCCCCCTTCCCTCCCCACCCCACTAACCTGCTTTCCAGCTCCGTTCTCCTGTGCAGGGCAACCAAAGAAGACCCAGCCAATCAGCTGGGACTCGAGAGGCAGGGAATAGATGGGGGCGGGCCCAGCCAGAGGTGGGTTCTCTGAACTACTCAAAATTTCTTCTACCAGTTCTCCAGAACTGGTCAGAACCTGCTGAGTACCACCTCTGGTCATAAGCCACTTTTTTCAGTGCCATGAAGAATTGATGGGAAAGATGCTATGTTGGTCACTAACCAACATTTTGAATTTACCTGAGTCACCTTTTTTTGAAGAAAACTTTCAAAATCCCTTCTTCAGTGTGTTTCCTTTTTTTTCAGTTGTGACATTTCTCCATTCCTTTATCTGTTCTATCATAACCCCCTTTAAGGCTGCCTTGAATGTTTAATTATTTACTTGACAAATGCAAGATATTGTCGTGGCATTTGTAAAAAAAAAACCTCTATGTTGGGGAGGGCGAGAAAAACCAAAGGCACAATAGAAGATTACTCAACTCTTGACAAAAGGCTGGGTGGAAAGAAGAAATGGAGAATCAGAGCCAGATCATAACAAAGCTGTGAGAGAGGTTGCGAGTTGCATACAAGCGAATATTCAATATCCACGGGAAATAACATACAAAAATAATAAGATAATTTAGCATTCTGTTTGAAAAGGCATACCTGAAGGAATGAAATTGTTGTGGAATTGTTGGGGGTTCCCCCCCTCCCCCCATTTGCACTGAAGATAATGGTTGGATTGTTTTGTTTGCAGATTCAGTCGAACCAAGAAATAATTTGCATTAGCTCTTATGGAAGAAATGTTGAGGATAATGTTATTTGTCATGTTGGAATCTGATTCTGGGGGGGAGGTCGAACAGCTGACAGGGAGTGGGAGTGTGGCTCTGGTAGCTGTGAAGGAAACTGGGGAAAGGCACAGTCCGGCTGGGCATTCAGAGGAAAACCCAGGGCCACCCCCTCTTCATCCTAGGGCATGCAGGGAGGAATGGTTAAGGGAGCAATATGGGTTACGGGGAGAAAAAGGCCCTGATTCCCTTCATTAGCTGCAGCTGGGAAAACAGATAAAAAGGGTGTTTGCACACAGCAGCTTTCTGGAAACAAAGCATGCATTATCTTTGTTTGTCATGTCCTATCTGGGTTCTAGTGTCCTCCTAACTGTGTATGTTTTGTTATCTTTTGAAGTCTGCAATTCTTTATCCTGCCCTGTCTCGTTAATTGCTGCAGCGTGGTTTGTGCTGGTTTTTATTTATAATCTTTATGTACTTTGGGTTCTGACTGAATTTCTTCCCTTTAAAAACTGTTCTTGAGAGAGTTTTTTCTCCAGCAGATGATAACTGGACATTGGGGGACAAGTTGGAGGAATTAAAGGGTCTCTCTAGGTCTTTCGATCCTGCATTGCCTCTTTTGAGATGTTCTATGCTCTGGATGGTGTCAGCTTTGATGATGTCCAGCCACCTTGTTCTTTGGCAACCTGGTTTCCTTTTATTGCTAAGAAACATTAATTAAAAAATGTTAGTGTGTTTAATAATTTGTTATTTGCTTTGGCTGTTAATTATTCATCCACTGGAAATGGCAATGCTGTGTTCGTACTTTGAGCCTTTATCTGAAAATTAGAATTAGAGGAGATTTCTGAATGAAATTTCATGCCATGTTTTTCATCATATGGAACATGCTCTGCCCAAAGCGAGGCTGACTCCAAACCAGTTGGCCTTCAAGAAGGACTTCAAATCATGGTTTCCTCTATAGGCCTGGGTATTCTATGGTAAAGGGAACCTGGAAGATGGTTACAAGATGGTTAATTGGGATAGAGACTCAGTATTGAGGGTGAATTTTTCAATTAAAAAAAAATCTTTTGGTTGTATTTTTAATTGGCCATTATCTGTTTGTATTGGTTTAGTGTCTATACCACCCAGAGTCACTACATTTGATGGGCAGCTATATCCATGTGATAGTCTCCAGTGGTGAAGCACCAGAACTTCTGAAGGCAACTTCTGTTCCATTGGTTGATTGTTCTCACTGTCAGAAAAAAAATCCTTATTTCCAGGTTGAATTTCTCCTTATTCAGTTTCCATCCATTGTTCCTTGTCTGACCTTCAGGTGCTTTGGAAAATAGCTTGACCCCCTCCTCTTTGTGACAGCCCCTCAAATATTGAAAGACTGCTCTCATGTCTCCCCTGGTCCTTCTCTTCACGCACCTAGTGATCTGCCAGTAGCCTATGGAGACAGCAGCAGAGTCGGACAGCGGGGAGGAACATGGGCCAGTCCAGGAGTCTGGAGAGGACTCAGACGATGGTCCTGCATCTGATACAGAGATGGGACCAGGGCTAACTGGAAATTATGTGCTGACTCCAGAGCCTCCAGAATCTGATAGCAGCAAGGCAGAGGAACAAGGGGAGCCTATTCCCAGTGTGCATGTGTGCAGAGCTGCCAGAAGGCAAGAGCAGTTAAGACAAAAGTGGTGACTCAGGAGTAAGACTTGGAGATGATTGCCCCTCCCATAAGATATAAATGAAGTGCAAAGGGATAGGAGCCTTTGCAGGAAGCAACGTTGTTCGCTCTGGTTGGTTTGGAACCTTGAAGCTCCACGGTGAATTTGTGCTCCATTTGGTTTTGAAAGACTAATTGATACTTTAGTCATTGGCAACACTTCAAGTAAGATAAAGGTGTGTTCTTATCAGACTTCTCCCAAAGAACTTTGGCAGACTTTCATGGGACTATTTATACTTGGTTGAGACTCATTATGGGCTACAAATGACAATAATTCACATCTGTTGAACTAAAATAAAACAGATTTGGATTTAACGTGTGTTTGTTGATGTCTCAGGAAGCCTTGGTCAGAACACCTAGGTCTTGCAACCGTTCTTTATATGTTTTAGCCTCCAAGTCCTGAATCATCTTTGTTGCTCTTCTCTGCACTCTTTCTAGAGCCTCAACTGATGAAGATGATTATGTTTTGCAAATATGCATAAATTAATATTTGTAGCGCTGTTGCCCTCTCCAGTTCCCACAGCAAGTGGAGACACATGCTAAAAATTCAAGGTCTAGGAACAGAGAACATTTTTGTTTAGCATTTAAACTGTATGAAATTTCACAAATTTAACACATTTCTTTAAAAACAAAGAGAAAAATTAATATGAAGGTGTTTGAAGATTTTTTTTTTCAAATGACTGCAGGAAAAAGCTGTGAGTTTTTCCTGTAGGAACACAGCACAATCTAAAGCCAGACTGGAGTCTATTGGTGAAGCTCTATCACAACAATAGCATTATACAACTATTCTCTGAAACATTGCAACTTCCTTGGACTGATGGCAAGGAACTTTCAAAAGCTGAGAAAGTTCCAGGCAAATATTCTATGTGAGACATTTGCCAAGAGGAATAATGAAAGCTTCAGCATCTATTTCCCCAAAGGTGTTTGTTCATCAAGAGTTGTCCTTTTTTTTCTAAATTCTTTCTTTTCTGAGAAATGACTGTTGCCTCGCCTGATATTGTCACAGTGTACAATACAAAACAAGAGAAACGGAGAGAAGAAGTAAAAAAGAAAGAAAGAAAGTCTTGATCGTGGGTTTTTTTTTAAAAGAAAAGTGAAGGGGGAAAAAACTGACTTCTGATTTTTGGAGGAAGAGAAGGGCCAACTTTTTATGTTAGAGTAACAGCTTTGAGATCAGCAGCTGTTGGATTACATGGCAGAGGTTTGTAAAAAAAAAGAAAAGAATCAATAGAGGATGCTGTTCAGAGAAAGGAAAAGAAAGGACAGCTAACTAGGCCAGATTGTAACAGTTCTGCAAGCAGCCACACTGCTCACCTTACAACAGCGCAACCCTGCAAATTATTAAATAATAAATCACAAACTGTCGAACAGTCTTGGGTGGACAGAATGTGTTTGACTGTAAAGCAGACAGAGGACTATGAATTATTCACTTCTCAAGCAAAGATAAAACAAGCTGGGAAGAAGTGAGAGAAATTCTTCCAAATCTTTCCTCTCTCTCTCTCTCTCTCTCTGTGTGTGTGTGTGTGTGTGTGTGTACACATAGGCTTGTGTGCACATTGCATGCACGTGTTGGAGAGGAAAGAACTTCCAATGGATAGAGTTGGAACTAAAATGAAGGAAATTGCTACAATGGAGGAGAAATACCAATGGGAAAGTGAGTGCCTCGGAATGAATAAGTAACATCTGAAAGTGTAAGACCCATGCAGACGTGTGTGAGTGTGTGGACACAGTATGAGCTGCGAGCCGTGTGCTTGCATCAGTTAGGGTAGAAGTATCACTTGACACTTAATCAAAGCAAAATGCCTCTTTGAAAATGTGTGCCCATAATATATACCTATATACAGGTAATCCTTGATTTACAACCATTTGCTTATAATGGCATTGGAAAAAGTAATTTACAACCAGTGCTCATACTTAGGGCCATTGTAGTAGCCCCATAACCATGTGATCACTGAGGGATAGCTTTAAAAAATCATGTGAAGTGATAGTACTACTTTATTCCACACTGGTGAGGCCACACTTGGAATACTGCATCCAGTTTTGGTCACCATTAAAGGTTGTTAAGACCCTAGAAAATGTGTAGAGCAATCAAGATAATAAGGCCCCAGGGGGGACCAAACCACAAGACCATTGATTGAAGGAACTAGTTATGTGTAGCTCATCAAAGAGAAGGACTAGGGGTGATATGCTCACAGTCTTCCAATACTTGTGGGACTATCACAGAGAAAAGGAAGTTGACTTATTCACCAAAACACTTGAAAGAATGCCAAGAACATCATGAAAGAGAAATCCAACCTAGAATTAAAGAGAAATTTCCTGACAGTGAAAACAATTAATCGGTGGAACAGTTTGCCTTCAGAAGTTGTGGATGCTCCATCATTGGAAGTTTTTAAGAAGAGACTGGACAGCCAGTTTGGATATAGGGTATCCTGCCTGACCTCCAAGGTCTTTTCCAACCTTACTATTCTATGTCCAATATCTTCTGCAGTCAAAATTTGAGCACTTGAAGACCAGCGTGTATTTTACAATGGTTCCAAAGTCCTGGGGTCATGATAAGGAAACACACGCACAAATAAATTGCAAATTGCAAGAAGCGTTAGCCAACAGATGTCCATCCTGAATGTGGAAAGATAAAGAGAAAACAACTACTTTGCTTTGCTAACTGATTGGCTGATCTGCCAGAGTTCCATACCACACTTCAGTAAGAGTTCTGAGGCCACCATATAATCCGACAGTGAACTATGATCATGAACTCTGTTCTGACCAAGTCTTCCTGAGACCATAATTAAGCACACACTTAGTTAAAACAACTCTTGTTTTATTTCAATGCTGGAAATTATGTTCATTCCCAGCCTGTAATGAGTACCAAACAGTCCCTTGAGATAAGCGCCCATCTTTCTCGCCTTTCAATTGCTGCCAACAATTAAAGTGCCAAATGAACTATAAAAATCCAACCAAAGTACAAAGTCCACACAGAGATTCTAGGTTTAATCTGAACAGAACGAACAACTTTGCTTTCTGCAAAGGTTTCATCATTTTTGCCTGTCCATTATACCTTATGGGAGGGGCAATCATCTCCCAGCCTTACTCCCAAGTCACCCCTTTTGTCTCAGCTGTTCTTGCCTTCTAGCAGCTCTGCGCAAATGCACACTGGAAATAGGCTCCCCTTGTTCTTCTACCTCACTACTGCCAGACTCTGGAGGCTCCAGAGGCAGCACTCCACTCCCAGGTGGTCCTGGCCCCATCTCTGTATCAGATGCAGGACCCTCATCTGAGTCCTCTCCAGACTCCCAGACAAGTCCCCATTCTCCTCCACTGTCTGATTCCACTGCCGTCTGCACAGGCTGCCGGCAAACCACAACAAACTCTCAACCAACTTCTCCTGAACACCTAAACAAACCACTATCCCAGTTGTGGTTGATCATACAACTGTAGATGGATCTTCAATTTAAGTATCATCAGTGAAAAAGACTTTTGCTTTGGATTACCTGTCTTCTGTCTTTGGCTGGAAATCCATACCTTCCCTGTCTCTCTCCCCTTTTCTCCTCTCCTCAACATCTGAATTCTGAGGTGGTTTTGTCAATTAGCAAAGACATGAATCTGGGCTGATTATTTATAAAATATTTTACAGGAGAGGTTGTCTTGGAGCCATTGGAGAAATCATTTCTCTGAAAGGGTAAAAAAATGAAATCACATTATGCATCGGACTTACTTGAAAGTCTATAAAATTAGATTTTTTTTTAAAAAAAATACAATTGGAATAAAACTTAATGACATGCTTTTTCACTGATGTTTAATTCAGAAAGGAAGTTAATGAAAACTTGCCTGCCTTAAACAGAGGAAAGGGAAGATTCCTTTGCTTTTAATAAGTTGTTTAAACTGAATTTTATAATGAAAAGCTCAGTTGTCCTTAGCCACCGGAAATTTTAAAAATACCTTTAAATTATTGTGTACTTTTTTCAGAATACCACTTGTGTTGTTTTTTTTTTTAAGACAAGCTATCCTTAGGCAAAATGAGATTATCTGATCAAATTTTAGATTCTACGTGTCATCAGGGGCAGGTTTCATAAATGACACTAAATATGGTTATGATCTTGAAAGGTGGGGATAATTTGAACATAAAAATTGAATTGATCCATTTAATTGCCCTAAGGTGGATGAACAGAGTTCTGAGATGCTCCAGGATTTGGGGAAGTTTAACTCTTTCCCCCCATGGTCAACTGAACCAAGGATTGACCAGCGAGTTGAAAATGAGGATTATTTAGTTCCTCCCACATACCTTGTCCACCCTGATCGNGGGGGGGGGGGGGGGGGGGGGGGGGGGGGGGGGGGGGGGGGGGGGGGCAAGGAACAGCCTCCCAACTTTCTTTGTGAAAAGTCTCAAAAAGAATGTGAAGCATTGACCAAACCAGTGGTGAGATTCAAATTTTTTTACTACTGGTTCTGTAGGGATGGTTTGGTGGGCATGGCAGGGGAAGGATACTGTAAAATCCCCATTCCCTCCCCACCCCATTAACCTGCTTTCCAGCTCCATTTTCCTGTGCAGGGCAACCAAAGGAGACCCAGCCAATGATCAGCTGGGACTCAATGGGAGGCAGGGGAGAGATGGGGTTGGCGGAGCCAGTCAGAGCTGGGATTGGCTGGTTCTCTGAACTACTCAAAATTTCCTCTACCAGTTCTCCAGAACTTGTCAGAATCAGCTGAATACCACCTCTGGACCAAACTCATGAGCTACCTGAGCAGGAAACATTAGAAAAATGGTTGCTTTGATCCGACATTCAACTTCTGAACACCCTAAACTAGAGCGGTCAAACCTGTGGCTTATGGGATGGATGGGTCATGCACTGGCCATGCCAATGCTTGGTTTAGCGAAGAGGTGGAAAGTCATGATATGTTGCATAATGCTGCCGTGATGATGAGAGTTTGACAACCCTGCCCTAAACCAAGTATTATCTCAGCTATGTTTGATCATTATTATCAACAATGAAGTAAAATTCAACCACCACTCTTGTTAGTTTCTGACTGACAGAGTACCATTTTGTTCTGGGATGTTTTTATTTATTTTTGATTCCATACTCCATCACTTCATTTCAGAAAATATTTTGATCTGGCCCCATTAAAAACAGGAACCATGTCTGGCCAAAAGGTTTAAGAAGATCCAGCACATTGTTTTAACTGTTCTTTCCAATTTTCTTGAGACAATGAGATACAGTGAAACACCAGTCAACCAAAAGTTTTTCATGTAGCTCTCATGTATGAAGAAAGCTTGAGCTGAAGTCTTAGAACAACAGCAACAAAAACACAAAAGGGTTCCTTTATTCCTGTCTTCTCAGCAAATAATTGTAAGTTCTTTGAATGCCTAGTGCTTAAGAACAAGAATTTTAACTTTTTTTTAAAAAAAAAAAAGATAAGATTTGTGGATCAAATTGGGATTTTGGCAGATCCTCTGAGACACATGTTTGTTTGTTTTTCTAGAATAAAACTAACTTGGTCTGTACTTCTAAAAAATGAGTGTGAGGCCAGAATATAATCGAATGAACAATTAATCCAATTAAATATACATGATAATAAAAAAGATGTAATTAAGCTAATCACTTCCTGTTTTAATTGGAGAAGATCCAATTGGTGACAAAGTGATGTACTTTGATGATGCTTTGAGTCAACCATCTCTTGAAGATGCTCCTTGAAGCAATTCAGTTAGGCAGGTCATGGTTATCCTAAAAGTGCTTTTTCAAGAAACAACTGGATGGATTTGTCTTTGAAGAGGTTTCACTTCTCATTCAAGAAGTTTCTTTAGAGCTAAAGAAGCTTCTTGGGTGAGAAGTGAAATCTCTTCAAAGAAAAATCAGAAAGTCCAGTTGCCTCTTGAAAAAGCAACTTTGGGACAACTCTCGCTTTTAAAATCCAAAGCAAAGTGGACCAGTTGATTTGCTTGCTATCCCTCTCACTGTCTTCTCCAGAAACTCAAGAAGCCAAAGGAACTTCAGAGCATGTGTTCTTCATTCACAGCAACCTCCTCTGGTAGTTCCACCAAGATTTTACCTGGACCACAATTTCTTTTTCCTGGTTCACACTTCACCACCAATTTGTGGTTTCATCTTCTTAGCTTTGGCCATTAGCTTGATGTCTCCTTTCTGGTTCATATTTAACATCTGAGAGTGCCTCATCACAAGAAAATCTAAATAGGTATTTAACAAGCAGTTGACATGCTAAGAGGAATATTATATGACCCTAATTCAGGTTAGCAGTAAGTTCTCAGTTAGAAGGTGTGCCACCTTCTCCTTCTCCTTCTCCTTCTCCTTCTCCTTCTTCTTCTAATCATAATAATAATCAAACGAACCCTGATGCAAAAGCAATGGTAATATCTAGAGTAATGTTTGGTGTAACATTACTTATAAAAGAAATCAATAAAAACGGTTTATTGAAAGCCATAAAGGAAAGCAAGTGTTTGTGTGGGTTTAAAACTGATGTAAAACTGGTGAATTTTCTCCCCACACCATCCTTCCTTTTAAATGAATAGCATTCATTTCATTTAATTCTGTGAACATTGTTTTTATTCACTGGAAAAAGAATGTTTTCCTTCCTGGATTTATTGGTGATGATTTAAAGAAAAAAAAGTTTCTTTCCACCTAACATGTGATGGATTTATGACAAAATCTTTAATTTTATGTATCTTTTGTGACTAAAAGGGGTATCTTAATATAACAGCTGATCCTTTTTAAATCCACATTGAAACAACTTTTGGGTTTTTTTTTTAATGCTGTTGTAAAACTCTTTCTATTCATTTTCATAGAAAATGTTTTATTAATTGCCATATGTTTATTGATTTCTCTTTCATGTTAGTTCTTTTGTTCTTTCTTTGTAGTGGCAAAAGATCTCACCGCATCATCATTTGCAACTTATCCAAGATGTCAAAGGTGTTCTTTTGAAGTTTATTATAGATCACATATTGTACAGGCCTTTACCCTGGCCTATTTACAAAAAAATAGAAAAAGATGGTGAAGAAGAAGAATATATACTTTGTATACTTTGAAAGCTCACAAAAGAACAGGGACCATGCTAGTTAAGAAAAGGAAATTGTGGTTGGCTCCTCCTCCTCCTCCCCTCCTCCTCCTCCCTTCCTCCTCCTCCTCCTCCTCCTCCTCCTCCTCCTCCTCTTCTTCTTCTTCTTCTTCTTCTTCTTCTTCTTCCTCCTCCTCGTCCTCCTCCTCGTCCTCCTCGTCCTCCTCCTCCAAAACTCAAAAAGTTCCATCCTTCTTAGCTTTGATGCAAACCAGAGAAGAATCGTTCTTCTGAAACTCATTTCTACTTGCAAAGCTTTTTCCCAGCTTCCCTGTTGCTTCATTCTGTTTCCCACCCCACCAAATGCTTGGCATTAAATTCTGCATGGATCTCATTTGAATCACCTTGAGATCAAAGTGAAAGGGTTTTTTTTTTTTGGTTGTATTTGAAAAAAAAGAAAAAGAATATCAGGCAAAAAAGATCTGCTGACTTAGACATCAGCAGTTAACACTCAGAAAATTTGATCTTCTTCTTCTGTTAAATCAAGGCCACTTGTTTGTCTTATTCCTGGAAGCCCCAAAGTTTGCAGAAGCAGTTCTGAGGTTTGAATAAAAGCAAATTAGACTGAGGGGTCTCCTAATTCAGACTGCTGTCTAATCTCCAATCCTTTTGCTGGATGTGCCATCCTAAAGAGACTAGAATCAATATAAAGTAAGGTCCTCTGCAATGATGACCCTTTGGGTGTTGTCAGGGTTTTTTTTATTTATTTATTTGGTTTGTCAATTGCTTACAAGATAATAGGTGTCGTGTCCGGAAAAGAAGCCCTGAGGCGGTGTCTTTCATTCAAACTCGTTTATTCAACATCGCGAACCGAACAACTC
>BHEV01087623.1:0-24647 GCA_004319985.1 Emydocephalus ijimae | reverse complement strand
GTGGACTTCAACTCCCAGAATTCCTCAGCCAGCTTTGCTGGTTGAGGAATTCTGGGAGTTGAAGTCCACAAGTCTTAAAGTCGCCAAGGTTGGACACCCCTGTCTTAAATGGTACCATCTGGTGTGATCTTGACTATGTACCTTTTCCATAGCTGCCCCACCCTTTTGGAACAACCTTCTTGGAGGCAGTCAAGTCCACCAGGCTAGGGGAAAAAATGAGCCCAGCAAGTGTGGAGTTAATAGGATATTGTGGCACCATGAGAGGAAACCTGATGTGTTTCTTGTTAGGGTTTTGTGAGAAATGTTTATGTTTTGTTATTGCCTGTTGTGAGCTGCCCAGGATTGTATCTAAGATAGGTGGCCATTGAGTTTTATACCAAAAAAAAAAATGAATTCAAATTTTAGACTTTTTTCCAGCAGGCAGGCTAGAGATATGTATAATTAAATAGGCATATTATTGTGGTGCAAATGATAAAACGTAAGAGTGTTTTGTTGTCTGTGGGCACATAAATCAATTGTATTTGAAAAGCAGAAAGATGTAAATTTAATTTAGGAAGAGAAAGAAACTACCCTATGGAAATCAATTGTCAGAAAATTGATAGAATACCAAACCCTGAGAGGTTTTGCTATCCAAAGCCCAAATTACAAAAAGATGAAAACTGACCTTTGCAAATTGCATTTTCCAAGCTGCCTAAAGTCAGCTGAAGTGTTTGCATACAAATTCCTGGAAGTGTGATCTACCATTTTCTGATTTTAGTTGATTAAGCTATGGAGAGATTCAGATAATGAATGCAGATGTTAGATCATTCCAGAGAAAAATACAGAAGGGTGTAAAAATAACAAAACAAGCCTATGTTTGCAAAAGGAAAAGATTTAACAAAAACCAAAGCAGAAGTAAGGCATTAAATCTGCAAAACTAGAAGTCTTAGGACAATACCGTGTTTCTGATATAATACGGCTGGGTCTTTTTTTTTTTTTTGAGCCCCGAAAAAATGGCTAGGCCGTCTTTTTGGGGGTGACTTAATTTCCCCCCCCCCCTTGCATCTTCGGGCAGGCGGCGATAGCTTGGATGTTGACCTCGGCGTTGGTGGGGCTCTTCATCAACGCAGGCAGCACCATATCCAGGTGTGCAACAAAAATACTTCCTAACATAAAGCCCCCCCCACCATTCCCCCCCATTTTGCATGTTTTAATATAGGCCTTAATTTGGGGGGAGGGGCTTAATTTCATCTCATGCCTATAAAACATGCTGGGACTTCCTACTGGGGGAGGCCGTATTGTTGGAGAAACAGAGTAGTACATTAATCTGAACTCCCAGGATCATTTGTGACACCCACCCATAATTATAAAGAGATCTCCAGAATTGAAATTATAATTGTGAATACAATAGAGAGACATATACAATGTATGCCTGAATAATTTAATTTAATTTTAATTAAATACAAATGATGTGTTTCTTGGCACCCTCGAAATGTATACATCCCTGTCCTTTGAAGTTAAATAAGCTATTGAAATATAATGGCAGATAAGCAAGTCATTACTTTAACTTGTTACAAATGTTCTTCAGAGTAAGTCATGCTCCTTTCAGAACCTAAGCATTTACCAATTCGGATAAGATTTCAACCAATCACTCTGCTTTGTATAAGTGCAAAATAGGGATGCTGCCCTTCTTGCTGAAAAATGCCATTGCTCTTCAGCCTCATTGGTCCAGGTTCTGCCAGGGCCACTCTGCAAACTCTTGTGCCTTCAATTCACTGGTTAAAAGCCTTTCCAGAGCTTTGAAAAATCTCCATACAGTAGTGTCTACAAGATACTTGTTCTACTGGCTGACACTGGCCTTTTTCAGTCTTTTCTGAAACATTTAAGAGTACCTGAAAATAAAGCTTAACTTCAGTCACAAACAGTAGAACTGAAACACATGAAATCTTTCAGTCTACATATCACTGTAGTTGATTAATTTTATAAACACTAGATGTTACCCAGAAATAAATGCTCTGCCTGTGGTTTTTAACGGCTTGTCAGCGAAGCAAGAAACAATCTTGTTTGCAATGCCATCCCCTTCATTTGAAGCGCAGTTACTATTTTTTAACTAAAATTAGGAGACTTCTGGCACCAAAAAGAGGAATAACTAACAATATGGTATACAGAAAGTTCTCAATTTACAACCATTCATTCAAGATTACAGCAGCACTGAAAAAAAGTGGCCACATTTATGACTGTCCCCATAGTCACAAGTTCAAAATTTGTATCATTTGGCAATTGGCATATGTTTGTGGTGGTTGCATTGTCCCTAGGTCATATCTGTAACTTTCCCAGCTGGCTTCCAGAAAGCGACATCATTCAGGGATGCTATGTGATTCACTTAATGATTATGGTGATTTAATGACCATAGCAAAAAAAAGGTCATAAAATCTGGCGTGCCTCATTTAACCACCTCACTGAGTAACAGACATTGTGATCTCAATTATGGTCCTAAGTTGAGGACTACCTGTCAGTCCATATCCCATTTCTCAATGCAATGTGGTTGTGTGATCGAGAATTCTGTGTTCCATCATTACAGATCATTGTTAAAGGTGAAGAATAAAGTTGCTACTTACAAAGCAAGGCAATCGGTGTAAGAAATAATTAAGTGTGCCCCATTATTTCAGAAAATTAAGTCTCAATAAATGATCCAGTCACAATTTATAATTAATTGACAAAGTACCTGAAAAAGAGCAATGGCTTTTTCTAATAAGCTATCAATTTCAAATTTCCCCATTAGATAGCATTCTTCTTATATTTCAGCTACTAAGATAAACAGATTGCTTTCCATTGTCCTCTGCCCTCTTCCCAGACAGCCTCAGAGTCTGTCCTCCACCTTGCCTTAAAAAGAATCTCTTGGATTTCCTCCAAAATTACCCGAAACAGTTGTTGTTGTGATTATTTTAACTGCATTCAGTTCTATCTTTAACTTTGGGGTACATGCAAGGAGGCTTCTCAAACTATATTAAATTATAGCTCTTATAATTCCCAGCACATATTTGGCTATTAACTTCTGGGTTAATAAATTATTACGTCTTAGCATGAAATTGATATGTCTTACAGCAAATATCTATGGCGTGAACTTAAGCCCTTGCTGGCTCTCATCTCCACTTATTTGCAAAGACCTATTGATTTTTCCCTTTCAAAACAGTATTTTGCATGAAAGTTCCATCCACGGGATAAGAGAGGAACTTTATAGTTTAAGTCCTAATTGAACATCTGTGAATGAAAGAAGGCCCTTTTGTTCTGAGATGTCTTAGGAGAGCCCTGCTGGGTGAAGGAGATCTTTTTTAGCCAGCTCTCTCTTTCCCTGCAATATGGCTCCAGTTCTAGATAGTCTCCCTGTGTTCTCAGGCAAACATTTGAAGGCACAACAAAATAGCTGGAAAGTGGGGGTAGGATTCAGTGCCAACCTGCAGAACTGTGTAAACTAGAATCCAGACCTATATGGGCTGCAGGTTTTAAGCCCCAACAAACTTTTAAAGTCTTCACAGCCAGCATAAGCTTGGTTCCTGAAGCAATGCCACAGTTTGAACTCCAAATGCTTGAAACATAATCATTTGATGTAGGATGACTTCACACCACCTCTACAAACTTTTCAGTTGAAGGGCTGTTGTTTAAATCATACCCCCAGGTCCTCTTTGCATTTACAAGGAAGTAGCAGAGAGTCCTGCTGTTAGCAAATTGTTGTTTTCTAATAAAGTGTCTATTGTTGGAAGGGATCCCCCTAGATTTCTCCCTGTTTTCAAAATAGTTGTTAAAAGCTCTTCTTTTGAAAAGTAGCTGACTCTTTTTCTTCTTCTTCTTCCTTTTCAGTTGGACCTACAAAGAAGCATAGCTAGTTATATCAAGGGAATAGCAATCTAATATATAGTCAGATACTGCCCCATGTTTGTCTTATGGCAGGAGAAATGTTCTCGTGAATTTGCTGGGAACTTTAGGTGGGTCATTGTAATTTTTTTTCCCTTTGGGTCAATGGAGGTCCTTGGTGTTCTCCAACTTTGGTGGTTTTCTTGCAGTCATTTCATTACCAAACTAGGTAACATCATCTGTGCCAATGAAATGCCTGCAAAAAAAACCAGCAAGCTCCAAGAGCACCAATGACCTGAGCTGCAAATATTCTCTTCCAGCATTCTTCTCTTCCACCTTTGAATCAGTGTTGACTCCTGGTGACTGTTGGAATGAGTTATTGATATTTTCTTGGAAAGATTTTAGAAATACTAATTTGCCATTGCCTCCTTCCGAAGGCTGACAAAGTGGCCAGGCCAAGGTCACCCAGCTGGCTTCACACCTAAGATGGGAGTAAAACTCACAGTTTCCACCCTGATATCTTACCCACCACAACAAACTAGATCTGCATTGTAAATTATCAATCTTTTAACTTTGGGTACTGCCCAAATTCTGCACGTTGTTTTCAAAAGTCAGTTCTTCCAGGTGTAGGGCATTCACAGAGGCTTATATACGGCCACTTTCTTGTATTCTGAAAAAAAACATGGCAATGACGCAACCAGATAGCTTCATTGAACACAAGCCTGGGGTTGCCTCTGACAGAGTTCTTGGTTGGTTTAGTTTCTGCCATTGACATCTTTAATGCACCATTCATACCAGAGGTGGGTATTCAGCAGGTTCTGACCAGTTCTGGAGAACCAGCAGCAGAAATTTTGAGTAGTTCGGAGAACCGGCAAATACCACCTCTGACTGGCCCCACCCCCATCTACTCTCTGCCTCCTGAGTCCCACCTGATCAGTTCGGTCTTCTTTTGTTGCCTTGGACAGGAGAATGGAGCTGGAAAGCAGGTTAGTGAGGTGGGAATGGAGATTTTACAGTATCCTTCCCCTGCCATGCCACGCCCACCAAGCCACGCCCACAGAAACAGAATTTTTTTGAATCTCACCACTGATTCATATGTTTAATATAAGCCCTTTTCTGTCCTCCCCCAACAGACTGTGATGGCATTTATGTTTGCTTCCTCATTGTATGCTTTTTTGGAAAATGATGGATTGAATATATGAAATTCTTTTGTATTGCAGTAGACCATTTATTTTCTTATGCTTTCCTTTCATAGCTCAGGGTATTAGGGACAATGTAGCAATAGTTCTAAAGTAATCAAGAATAAGATGAAAGGGAAACACGTGGATTCAGTTTCCAATAACATTTTGTTTAAAATCAGTAATAAGGATAATTATAGCAGAAGGCAGGTTATTAGGATGCATCCACATCTATGCATGTGAGTAATGGCTATTGCTCGTTTGATTTCCAATAGTACCTACAAAAACTGGCAAAGGCATTGAAGTTCTGACTTTGCTGTCAAAACTATGTGTTCAAAGTTGCATTTCTGCATTCCTCTTTTCCTTCCACCCTCTTTTGGAGGGGGGGAATGAGCTTAGATTTACTTGTTCCCGTTTACTTTTTGTTTTTTTGTTTTTTTTTAAAAAAAAGCTGTCATTGCCATTTAGTTAATTGCAGACTATTCTGTTGGTGAATTCAGCTACATTCTCATGCTAAGCACAACATTTTACTGAATAGGATGAGAGCTATAAATTCCAGGAAATAAATGAAGTGAAGAGGTAGAAGTGTCAACCAACTGGCAAGTTGTAGGGAACGTGAGTAGGAGCCCGAGAGTCTCCTATTCCATCATTCTTTTCCCAGATTAAAATCTACAGTTTGACAATACTCTAAATAGCAAAGCAATAGATGCTTTAGAGGAATAGCTGCATTGAGACCAAATAGGTCACCAAAGACATTACTCATCATTATAGCAAGGAGAACTTTTGAGTCATGTATCTGAATGATGATGAGAGGGTTTCAAGAGCATTGTCAGTAGGGAATCTCTGTAGCAACCTAAAAGTGAATGGATTATTGTCCTAAATAAAAGTGGAATATCTCGCAGAAGGAACATCAGTCCTCCCAGAGCAGAGATATGTGTGGTACATTTTAGGGGAGATGACATACTATACAGTAATATAGTCTAATATTGTAATCTACTTATTGTACCGTAATGTATAATATTGCTATAGATTCATATTATTGTACATGCCACTTCAAGTAGGTGAGGTAAAGTTACGGGACTGGTGGCTTGGCTGAGGAGCCACTTCTCAGTTCATGGCAGAGATGAAATGTATATTATGGACCCCCATCCCATCTCTTTAGGATGGATCGCCTATCAAGCTGGTCCCAGAAATAGCCTCTGGTTGAGCTATCTCCCTCTCCCTCTAGTGTTTGGTCATCCATATTGTTATTTTATCTCACCTGCAGCATCTTGTGATATGAAGCAAAAGTAGGCAAATAGCAGGTGTGGCTGACAATGAAGAAGGAGATCTCCAGGTAGGATTCAGTTGTCACATTCTGCCATCCCTCCTGCGCAGCATCAGATTCTCAAGCGGGAATTTCTAGTGGCTCTTTTGTTTTTAACTTCACAAAAGCAACATGAAAGAAATCTAAGGAATTGCCTAGACATTCTTGTGCTTTTTAAATAACCATGATCATGCAGGATCTTCACTCTGTGGAAGCTTACATTTGCTTTTTCTTCCACGCTGAAACTAGTAGAGTTAGCTGTGATTGTGAACTGTGTCTAGATATGTGCCTTCTTTCAGATCATATCGTAGCTTTTCTTGTTTTTTGTAGTTTCTGAAATTACCCACACAGATATTTTCATTTAGGTGTTTCATTGCAAAAACACTGCCATATCCTATAGAGATTCCAGCTGACAAATTACATGGATGGCTTGTAAGAAAGACCTTGAGGAGCAAGCCAGAGATACTGTTTAGGGCAGGGTCTTTAAACTTAAGACTTATAGACTTCAACTCTCAGAATTCCTGATCCAGTCATATTAGCTCAGGAATTCTGGGAGTTGAAGTCCACAAGTCTTAAACTTGCCAAGTTTGAAGACCCTTGGTTTAGGGAATGCTCAGATAAGAGAAGTCAGACCCCATAGCTCTATAATGGGAGGAGAAAGAGGATCCTTCCCTAACTTCTTAGGCTGCAAAGGAGACCAGTGGGAGATTTGTACTTTCAGGCTTGCAATACTCTGTTAATGTATCCTTGCAATAAGGCAGAATTAGTTCATTTGGTCATGTTTTTTATCTGGTTTATCTGGGAAGGCTGATATTATAATAGAACATAATTAGGCATCTTAATTTTTTTTAATCTATCTACTCAGCCTGTTGGGAAGTACTCATCCAAACCAGGGGGAGGCATCAAGTGCAAAATTAGCCTCAAGTCTTTGCGTAGCCACAAGAGATCCAGAACTGACTTCCCTTAAGCTCCATAGAATCTTATCTGTTTGTTCCCAGGCTAAGGCTGGCAGTCTGGGGAGTTACCTGTATAAAATGGCAGAATATTTTAAAAATGGTACTTTTTAAGTGGTACCATAAAAACTTTACATGTGTAGGTCTGGTTACTTGTGCCTGGCAGAGCCTCTTTTTCCCACCCTGTTCTCCATTTTCACTAGTAGCAAATATAGCAGAGCTTGTGAGCAAACCTTTCTCTCCCTTTTCCTTTACACAAAAATTCTGAATTTCCAAAAGTGCAAAATGCTCATTGGTACCTTTTTCTGAGTCTTCCTTCTAGATTAATAATACTGTATTTTCTAATCAGGGAAAAACCCTTTGATTATATCAGCATCCCTGTGTCTTGTAGTAAAGAAGCAATGATTAACAATGACAGTTTTTAAAATCCACAACTATAGAACTAATGACATCTGGTAAATCTTCTTCCATTTTTGGAACATTACCTGTTAAAAAAATGTAGCAATTGCCTTGCCTTGTTTTTTAGCTTCCTCAAAAATATTGTTATTCTGATTTTTTTAAAGAATCCTTACTTGCACATAAATCATACATTCCTGTTAATCTGAGGAGAAATGGTATACCTGGTTTGAAACTATTTTGCTGCTGTACTGTAAAAGCTTTTTTTAAAAGTTTGCATTCAGTTGTGTGAATGCGCACTAGTTCAAAACAACTTGAGAATTCAGGGAAAGAAAGGGATCAGAAGTGATTTGTGTCTCTGTTGAAACTTAAGCTGCCACCTACCACAACCAACACCAAAGAGAAGCAGAATTCTCTACAACATTCCGCATTCTGAGAAATATACTTATGTTTCTGTTTTTCCCACCTCAGGGGCTTTGTTCCATTGAAGGAGATCGTAATACTATGACTAAAAAGATTTAAAACATGTACCACAGGATAAAATTTGATGACGTTATTGGGATTCTCCACGAATGCACTATAAACAGTGTTGATTCTCAGTCCTAAGGACCATGGTACCTTGCTACAGGCACTCATTAAACTGAAAAATCTGTGATCTCAGAAGTGTGCAGATGTCTATGTGATAGAGCTAAGCAGTGGCCACTCTATAATTATGGCTTATTATACCGCCAGTGTGGTTGTGATTGAGAATGAAAATTCTCTTTTTCCTTTTGAGATGAAGTGAGCCTGACAATGCATGGGATTCCAAGTAATAGAGTCATAATCGTTGAGCCCATGCTTTCTCCCCAATTGCATAAATGTTACTTGTGAGTGTTTTAAAGTCATTTTATCATGAAAAAGAAGGCAATTTAACAGAACTATTACCCTGTGCTCTTCATGAAAAATGCATTAAGCAATTATAACTCAAAGTAAGAGGTCTTGGGAAGCAACCTACTGCTGTGGGCGATGTGTCCCAGCAGCTGCAAAAAAAGGGTGAAGCCTTATTAAATCCCACAATTATTAGGAAGGTGATGGTTCATGTAATGGTGCGGGGGGGGGTTGAAGAAAGTGTGTCTGCCATGTGCAGTATTTCTAATTTTGATTTTGATTAAAAATGATTTAAAATGTTCCATTTGTTTTGTTGAGACAACTATTTTTTTATAGGCAGGAACTGCATTATAAGTAGTATGGCTGAATAGTATTTAGTAGAGTCCTTCCTTCCAATTATGAATGGCACACACAATGGCAAAGCTTTGATGCAATTGTTGTAGCCTACAGTGCTTCAGTAAAATGCGAGCTTGTTATCATCCAGATGCCCGTGTCTGGAAATTTTAAACTGCACATTTTAAAGTTCTCAACTAATTTTTCCAATGCTTTGACTGGTTGCTAAAAGTCTGATGCCACAAAATGCCTTTTTTTTTTTTTTTTTTTTTACAAATCAGTGGCCATGGACCAAGCTGGTTCATAACAATAAAGCTGATTTTCAGCACAAAGCAACTTTTCTGAAATCAAATTGCTCATTTGATAGCTAATGGTGCTGCCAATTCAGATGACTGACTCCCAGATGTGGATAGTTTTTGGACATTTTCACTCCCTTTGGTGTTGGCCAATGTATGGCCATTTGACATGGAACTCCATTTGACCGCTTCCTCTTCAGCCTGGCTTCAGATGCATTTTAACTCATTCATGCATTGCTTTTCAAGCAGTTCATTCTAATAATCTAAGAATTTCACAAAAAGAAGGTAGAATTCTGGATTGTACAACAACAGGGATAGGAGTATAGTTTCAACGTACACTTCCACTTTTAAAAGCTCTCTGCCTGTTATAAATTATCAACTCAGGGGTATTATACAGAATTCTCTCCTGTTTAATTACCATAACATGTAACTTGCCGTGTTACAATTAAAAGATTTTAGAGTGTTTAGAACAGCTCTTAAAGCAATGTCTTTATCACAGTTTATTTCCTGATTTGCAATATGTAATGTTGTAGCAACCAAAGACGAACATTAATGTGAAGGTGCAAGTCTGTAATATAAAAGAATTGCAGAAAACAGAACTCAGGATTTTTTGCATCATTTACATGATTCCCATCTGATTGCATCAGTGTCTTGGCCATGTTAGGGGAAAAAAAACCCCTAAGCTTTCGTGTTATTGAATAGTTCTGGGTAGATGGAACACTCTTAGATCTGGAGCCAGTGGGTTGCAGCCCATAATTACTATTATTATTGCAATTGAGTGACTGTTGACAGGGTTACATGGACTGAAAAATCATCACTTCATTTAACTAGGTTTCAGCAGATACTGTTTTGCTGAATTGTTGCAGCTCACAACTCCATCTGGGTCCTGTCTGTAGCCTGCCTCTAATCCTTTCAGTGCTCTCCAGTGGCCTCTTTTTTTTTCTATCCTTCCCAAATGCAGCTGTCAGTATCACTTTTGTGGTTCCTTTATTTTTAGAGAGAAAGCTTTAAGCCCAGATTATGTGGCCATGGTCAGCACAACATCACTTGGTTGTTCAAATTCTTGGAGATTATTTGTCAAGACTCCTTACCATGGGAATGCAACTTTTGCCAGTGCTGGAAAATTGAACTTGATATTTGGAAAGGTTAGCTAACATTTGAAGTAATTTTATGAATCTACCCAGCAGTTTGTAATATAATTGTATTATACAATGAGTGCATTTTGAAGTTTCACACACAAAAACAAGAACAGAACAGAACAACGGTTCTGCTCACAAAATGTGCTAAACCCTGTTATTTGCTTTACCTTGATGTACTGAATAAAACACGGTTGATTTTACACATTGAGCAATCAATGGTGACCTACCCATTGCAGATTCATGCAGATGTAAAGTGGAACTGAAGAAACACCATGGTATGTGAATGAGGCATGCTAAAGAGAATCATGTTACGTTTGTATAGTTTATATGTAATTTCCCTATTTATAGAGTAAAATATCCTGAAACATTCTGTTAATGTCAAATCTTTGGAATCACTTCACAAGTTTCCTATCATATTATATAGCTTTGGAAAGAATCTCCAGCATTACACAATATCCTTGTAATTTCTTCTTGTCTGTATTGTCTTAATTTGATGCTCTTGACCTGCGGTTTTGATATTTCTCTGGCACAGGTCAAGATTCCAAGGAATTATTATAGCTGCAGTCCAAAGGTTTCATAAGGCTACTTAGATAGACTAGGAGGAAACCTGATGTAACATGTGATGATGGAATTTATGAGAGCTTATTAATTCTTTCCAGTTATTAGCCAGGCTGTTCTTTAGTTGCCAAAACAAGAGGAGATTTCATGAGTTTGTTTAGTCATTTTCTTTCTGCTTCCAAGACCTTTTATAACATTGTCCTTATCTAATCATATAGGCTGTTTCCTTTTCTAACAGAGATGCCAGCTTTGGCTTTCCTCTTGCCAACATTCTCCCACAGACATCTCATTGTGACCTATTGCATCCAATAGGTTCCCTCCTCTAGTTACTCATTAAACTACTTTCCTGGTTATCCTTTCCTGGTTTTATTTGCTGGCGTTTCTTCAGACCTGCTTTTAATTGTGATTGGATTTGGCAAGAAACCTCACAAATGTCACTGAAAAAAGGGGGAATCAATAATTTTCCAGGTTTTCAAAAGCTTCCTTCCTGTTAACTTGGAAATGATTTCATCACCAGAGTAGCTTTTTTGCATGCAGACATGCTTTAAGTAGGAATTTCCCAGGAAGCTTTCTTGAAGAATTCATCCAGAATTCATGACATGCTTTAAGTGGGAATTTCCCAAGGTAGCTTTCTTGAATAATTCATCTGTTCTTTTTACCTTTGTAGCATGTGTAGATCCAGATGCAGTAAAGTTATTGAGGAGAATGTGGCTGAGAAATTAGTATACCTGCCTTTTAAGGGTACAGTACATTGTGGGCATTAAAGTGAATGGATGTGTTTTAACCCTGTCACTTTGTGTGTTTGGCTGATTGCAGAGCAAGGAATATTTGAACCTTGGGATCCTAGGGGCAAGAGGAAGCTAGGTAAAGTTAATACAGGGTGGAAGACAATCACATCTAGAGATGAAAGATTGGGAGCTCACACTCCTCAATAGGCTTCCCAATTCACAGGCACTCATTGTGTCCACAGTTAGAAAGGCAAGCGTGATAGATTTGTGAACAAGAGCTGTCAAAAATCCATTAACAACTTTGAAGAACACATACCACAGCTGAATATGGGTCACGAACAGCAAACATTGCAAGAGAGCAGAGAAAAGCACATTTTAATTCCACAGGCAGAGGGTTACATCAAAGTTTTTGCAATTCATGCAGTCATCTGGATAATTATGGAAAACATTCCACTCAAGTTCCCTATTTGATCTCATGTCTTATTAAAATCAAGGTTAATGAGAATGGGGGGAAAGAAAACTAAATTCAGTAGATAAAGAAATGTACCTCATAGCCCTTCTTTGGCAGAAGAAACTGCTTCCAATTCCCGTATTTGCTATAGGCCAGCTGGCTGGAGAATTCTGGGAGTTGAAGTCCACAAGTCTTAAAGTTGCCAAGTTTGGAGACCTGCTATAGGCAGCTAGATATCTTTTTTTCCCTTTTTGTGTACTTTCTTAGATAATTTTTCTAGATCAAGTATATTTTGGGGAGTCTTTGAGTGCACTTCCTGTTTGAGATCTTCCCACATTTTTTACAGTAAGGGTACGGTTCAAGAGACTTTCTCTTTCTCTCTTGTAATTGCTTCATGATTGATTTAGGAAACTATTTTGGACTGTTGTCTTGCTAATATTTCCAAGCTCTTTTCAGTTTCAATTTCTTCACTGACTATGGAACATTAGCTTCTTGGAAATGTTGAGATTTAGTAGAATCCCTCCTTCCTTCCACCCACACAATACTTCCTGTGCTACTGGATGCCATATAACCGTCTTGCTCAATGGCTGGCAAATGTTCTTTTCTTAAAACTCCTCAGACATTTTTCTTCAAATGTTTCTCATGCAGCGCCTGAAGAAGTCAACGTTGGTTTTTATCAGTCTAAAGCACCTTGTTCCAAAGGGTTTCAGCTTTCAGGCTTATCAAAGTTTTTTGGTTTATGTGTTTGCATCACTGAAACAATGACCTGTGATGAGATTAGAGAAAATATTTCTTTCTGATAACTCTCTGATGAAGATTATTGCTGTATAATCAGTACTGCATAGAGAACTTTTGGGCAACTACTTCAGTGTCAGTTAAACATTTCGGCAAGTCTTTTGCAGTGATTGTCAGCTCTACCTTGCAGATCAATGTCCCATAACCAGCAAACAAATGAAGTTTTTTTAAAAAAGGTTGGATATTTCCAAGACCTATCGATATTTATCAGCTGGTAGAGTTCCTCAAGGAAGAGTAAGGGAAAATTCATAAACAAGAACTAAAAGAGCAGTCTTTTGGTGGCTATAGGAAATATTGGAAGCTGTTGTTTCTACCAAAACAGGTATTGACTGAAAAGATGCACGGCTTTTTGGTCTGCCATATTCACTGGTTTTGTTTTTTATTTTGACCATGTAAATAACTGTCCATAAATTATAAGGTCATCCACTCACATGTTCAGAAGGATGTTGCATTTAATTTTTTACCATGTAGTCGTAGTTGTCAATTTCTGTTCACTTCAGGAGTCCAAGAATATACCTAAACTTTTATATACAGTTGTGAAAAGACTGGAAGAAGAGCAAAGCTTTGTGTATTTAACAGGTTTTCTGAAGAAGGGATTTCCAACCCCAAACCAGCACCGGTCCGTGGCATGCCAGCAATCAGGCCGCCCTTTCCTGGGGTTTTGGCAGGCAGCATGCAAAATCATGCCTCCTCCATTCCATGGAAAACCTCTCTCCATGGAACCGGTCCCTGGTGCCCCCAAGGTTGGGGGGCGCTGTTCTAAAGCATGATTATTCTGCAAGATAATAGGACAGCCTGAATCTATATTATATTCCTATCTCTAACAAATAAAAATTGTCCTATGATGAGACAATCTGGGATGTATTTTCATGTCTTGCACAGTTACAAATACAAGGATACATAATTTGACAGTGTAATATGCTTCAGGGAAGTAGGCTTGGAAAACTGAATTCAGGAATATGATTTTCTCTTCTAATATTCTGCCATTAGGAATCCTTTGTAAAATTGGTACAGAGCCAATTTTTCACTGGCTCTTTCAGACCTTTCAATATAATTCCCTCCATATAAATAAATAAAAACCTTCGTATTGTCTGAATATTAAGCCATAGATAGTTTATTCATGATTGGCTTGACTGGTCCATAGTTGGTTGCATTCACATGTCATGCCAAGCTATAAAACGTGATTTATAAGCCATAATGGATAGTAATAAAAACAAACTCATCATGACCTGGTATATAAACTAAATCCCAAACCAATCTTGTATATGATGCAGATCAATAGATAATCATTCTAACTGCAAGCAAGCAAACAAACAAACAAATTTAACCAGTGTCTTCTGTTCTTGCATTAAATCTAAAAAGACCTCTCGTCGGGTTGGCCTCTATTCTAGTTTTAAATTAATATGTACCTGTTTTTACAACAATCCCATTAATTTGGTATCAGGATTTTAGAGCATTTACTAGAGGAGGATAAAAAAGCATAATAAACTTGAAGTGATACCACAATATATCTGCTCATAATAAGTATTTAGAGGTGTCACCCATGGCTTAAAGGAAATCGTTTAGAGAACAATTATGTTTCAAAAGAGAATCGTTCTCGTAAAGAATTTAAATTTAAATCAAGATTTTTTTAAGCGTGCCAGAGCTATAATTACAATGCCTGCAGTGATTCCTGCTCTATGGAGAAGGGTCATTTCATCACAAAATTGCCTTGGAAAATTTGAATAATGTGAGCCTGAAATTTGCTTCAGCTTTTCCACGGGATGGAGATATCCCCATGCCCTATGAAAAAGCTGAATTTTCTTAAGCAATTTAAGAGGGGATAAAGGCACTATTCTCAATTTAAAATTATCTCTTTGTGCCCTTGAGATGCAAACTCAAACACCTTCCCTGCAGTCTCTCTGCCTTCTTTCAATTGCCTGCACAGCCAGAAAAATCTCCCTAGATTTTTCTCTCCATCTCTCTCTCTCTTTTTTTTTTTAAATAACTCTTTGGCTCATTATAAATTAAGTAGTAAGCTATACATGTTTCTCTGGAGGCATCCTCCAACGAAGGTTTCTATCCCCTCAAATTTAGTGAAGCATTTGCTGTCTGAGGTATTTGTTTTTAGACTTTGCAGAAAAAATTGACAGCTGCAGAGCAGTTGCATATTTGTCATAAAATCCAAAGACGCCCCATAGACAGGCCTATATTTTTATCATGTTAACCCAACTTGGGCACATTCAGAGGTTCCGTCAAATTAGGGATAGAAAATATTTATTTATAGCATCATTCTCAGTAATGTAGCACACAACTATACATCAGAGGCTGATCAGAGCCAACAACTGTTTCTCTTTAGTCCTTATAATGCAGTCTACTTCATAATGAGAGGGGTCTGCAGTGTTTCAGAATGTAGAAGCAGAAAAGGGGAAATATTGTGAGGGGTCCTTGGTGCTCTCTGAGCTTGGCTGTTTTCTTGCAGATGTTTAATTCCCCAAACTAGGTAACATCAATGCTAGTACTGATAATGTTACCTAGTTTGGGGAATTAAACATCTGCAAGAAAACAACCAAGGTCAGAGAGCACCAAGGACTCTCAACCCGGAACTACAAATATTCTTCTTTATTGGAAAATACAATATCTGTCTACAGAATCTTAAAACAAATTCATCTTTTTCTGGGATCTCTTGACTGCTCTAAAATCCTAGGAAAAGGCACAATTGCTTTTAGGAGCTGCTGACAGATACTCCGCTCCATCATAAAATTGCCTTGGAAAATTTCAGTAATAAATAATAAATTAATTAATAAGTAAATGATAAAAGCACTTTCAAAACCAAAGCACTGGATATTCCATACTCCCTTAGGCAGCTGGCAAACAGGTTATGGTCATTTTAATCACAGATCACTGGAGTTTTTAAAGCAATCTATTTAACTAAATGTTCTGTTTTGTTTTTCTTTTGTGACATATGGTACCAAAGGCAGATGGGACATTTTTTAATATACTCTGCATGTTCTACATTCATATAATACATTCATCATCTGATTCCCTAATTGATGGTGGCTTGTGGAAATTTGTATATAATCTGTCTCTCTCTGTCTCCTTTCTTTTTCCAACAGGAGTAACCAAGGGTTTATGCACATGAAGTTGGTAAAGACCAAAGAGAAGTATATTTTGGGTCAGAACAGCCCTCCCTTTGACAGCGTGCCTGAGGTGATTCACTACTACACTGCAAAGAAACTGCCTGTCAAAGGAGCTGAACATTTGTCACTGCTGTACCCTGTAGCTGTCCGGACCTTATAATTGTTCTACATACGCTCCTTCCTGTGGATTGGAGATGAAGGCTGCAGCAGCAGAAGGATCCTTGCATCAGCAATTGTGCCGCATTTCTTGGAAACAGAGGACCCCTTTTGGTCTTTCCAGAAACAGACTGTTGTATAGTAGTATGAGTGGAATTGTTGCACTACTTTGCATGTCCTGTATGGAAACGTTGGCTTCTATTTATATGAGAGAAAATGGATTCAGACATTAGAAGAAATGCATCTTTTTTTTTCCCAGGAATCCCACCCTCCCACGCTCCCAGGAATGGAAATCTTGCCAAACCCAAAGAAAGCTCTTGAAAACTTTCTGCCTGTGGCCCACAACGTGTTCCCACCCTGGCTCTTTTGGGGGGGGGAGAATAAATTCAGACCGAATCTGCAAATGGGTGCATTCCCTTCTGGGAGCAGAGTGGAAGGAGAAAAGAAAACTGGCTTTGCTACACACTCCAGACTTGGGAATTACATATTACACAATCAACCCCAGATTTGTGTTATTGTTTTTATGCGCAAATTAACCCAAAACGAAGACCCTCTCCCCCTTTTTTGTCTTAATGAGGACGTCGTTTTAAAGATCTCAATGAGTAATTTTGCAATGGCAGAAAGTGTTTGGTTATTTATGAATAGGGTATGTACTTAAATAGTGGTTTAATATATATACATATATAAATATATTTTTATTCCCTTCTCCTTTTGCGGGGGGGGGGGGTACAACAATAAAGCTCTAAGGGTTTTTTGTGCCGATTCCTAATTTAAAGGCGATGACTCAGTTCTGTTTTTTGTTGTGTACGTACAGTGTAGGTGGTGATGGTTCATTGATTTCCCAAGGAAGGTCAGGGTGGCGAGGGTTGATGTTTACATGACCATATTTCAGACATAATGACCCTTCCACAGGCAGGCTTCCTCAAGTTGATAATGGCATCCGTGTGAAGAGTGGCCCCACCTCAGGGATATGGGGAAAACCCATGGATAACTTTCTGTTGTTGTTTCTCAAAATTACTAATGCATAACAAAATGTCAATCAGGCCTACTTTGTCCTTCCCTCCCCCCAAAAAATATTTTGTCTTGCACAAGAAGTAGGGGTGGTTTCTATACTCCATACATCCTGTCACTTTCTTCATAACAATTTGGAATAATTGCTTCCAAAGCTCTCATATCCTTCACACTGTCACTGCGCTTGGCTTCTACCTCATTTATAACATATAGGCCCATCCATCTCTCTTCTTCTGCCAGGTCTGGCATGTATTTTTCCCTCTCATAAAACCAATTTAATTGGCAGCCTCTTGATGTGCTTCTTCTTTTATACTAACGGGAGATACATCTTACAGAGCCAGTTTTTCCTTTTAAAACATCAAATAAACTGGATTTAAGATAGGAAGAAGCATATCATAGTGAGGGTCAGGTGTTCAACCAGCCGCAATTTACTAAATTTGTTAAAATACCGAGCTCCAATCTTCCATATGATTCTTGTTTATAGCACTACCTATTTCTACATTGATGATCTGAGTCAATATTCAAATTTGCAGTTTTCACTGTCTCTTTGTTGCAATAAGACTGTAAAATTAACATTTTAACTACACTGCCTTCAAAAAATACAACTCCCTTTCATATGCTGGTTTAGAAGTATAATGGAATAATTGTTACTCCAGTGACTGTAAAATACTGGTTTGTTGTACTATACAATGTGAAGAAAAAAGTCCTCAGATGATCTGGTTTATAAATAGTATCTTTGTTGCCTGATTCATTTTCATCCCATATAGACCATTTTTGGGTATAGTATGAATGACAGAAGTCTGATTTACCTGTTTGAGAACAAAGAAATAAATCTCTGTAAAATGCGTGTTGAATGGGCTGCCACTAATGTAAAAGAATGCTCAAAATAATTTTGCATGCCAAGTGTCCCTGTTGCTCTTTGTTTTTTAACAGATACTGTGGGATTTTTCTCCCTTTAATGAAGTAAAAAAAACATTTTAAACAAAACAAAACAAAATCAAAACACTTGAGTTCCTTTTTTATTTTCTTCTCAAGTTTTCTCCATTGAATGCATCTTTGCTCCACACAACTTCCAGAAGACCCAAAGTTATTTAAATAATGGTCTACAATTTAATCTCTGTTAGCTTCCTATGTGAAAACATGTAAATAGTTACAGCAGAATTCATTCACTTAAGGTGCGTTCAGCCATTGTTGGAAGCATTTTTGTAACCACTTTTAATTTGTTATGGAATGCAGACCAAATTTTGTAAAAATTCTGAAGAGCAGTTTGATCTAGTGGTTTGGGCACAAGGCTAGAAATCATGAGAGGTGACTTCGAGTCTCATCTTGGACATGAAAGCCAACAATGACTTTGGGCCAGTCACACTATCTCAGCCCCACTCATCTCACAGATTGGTGGGTGTGGGGAAACTAAGAGGAAGGAGAAGTAGGTATGTTTGCTGCCTTGAGTTCTTTATTTAAAAAAAAAACAGGATTTTCTTTAAAATCTAATAAATAAAAACTTGGTGCCTACATACCACAGTTTGCCAGCATACTTAATTGTTTTAAGGGCTGATTGTTCCTAGACCTCTCAAATATCAGAAAGAATCAAACAAGCTTTTACCTACCAGTAAAGGTGAGAGCACTTTGGTGTCCCAATAAAGGAGATTATTTGTAGCTCAGGTTTGAAATGAGAGGTCCTTGGTGCTCTGTGTGCTTGGTTGTTCTCTTGTCGAGTTTTCATTATTCAAACTAGATAACATCAGTGCTCGGTAACATCATTAGTACTAGCGCTGATGATGTTACCTAGTTTGGGTAATGAAACCTCTGCAAGAGAACAACCAAGTTCAGAGAACACCAAGGACCCCTCACTCTGGTTTCCTTTTCCAGCCACAACAAAATAAATGGTATCCCTTTATTGAAGGCATCTCTATGCCGCAGCATGTAATACCAGCCTCCAACGACTTCGGCTTCAACCACTATTCCGGAATGCCATTTAGAAATTCTTGTAGAGGGATTTGGAATTCAGCGTGCGCTAACTGTTAATACCAGAAGTGGGCGGGAAACTTATTTATTTTCAGACATTGAGTTACAAGGGATTTATTTCCGCTTTCTCATTAACTGTTTCATTTAAGTCTTTTCTTTGCATAAAATTCATTTGCCACATCTGAATTTACCACTGCAGAAATTATTTTAGCCTAGCTACTAATTTCAGGAGAGCAAATTTCCAGTCCCTCTTGAATTTAACTCTGAATTGTAATGGCATAGATGTGCTAGCTGAATCGCAAAAATATTGAATTGGCCTGAGGACAAGAGGAATCTATCGGTTCTCCGTAACTACTACTTCCATCATAGTACAAATTATCTTATCCTTCAATCTTCTATTTCAATTTTTATGGTACACTATCTTTGACTGTCTTTTTTCTTCTTCTGAGAAAATATGAACACCTGGAATTACTAGAAAAAGCAGATTCATCATATGTTTCTTGGAAGTCAATGCTGGTCACTTACAGGAGCTCAACCATACTGAGTTGCCTTCTTTAAAAAGAGAGACATTGAGATTCCCTCTTTTGAATGTGGAATTTTTGTCCAGTCTGGTTTCATCCCTATTTTGAATACCTTGTCAGTACTCTAGACCAGAGGTCCCCAAACTTGGCAACTTGTGGACTTCAACTCCCAGAATTAATCAACCAGCATATGCTGGCTGAGGAATTCTGGGAGTTGAAATCCACAAGTTGTCAAGTTTGGACACTTCTGCTCTAGACAATAGATATGAACCTGCATGTACTCAGCATTAACACAATTAAATTCTGCACCCAATGAAGCTGATTTAAAAAAAGAGTTCATGGAGCATATAAATTATGAACACACCTTTGAGTCCTCTCCTCAGTTTCAGGAAGAAACTGGCTTTGGAAGAGCTCAGGGCACAGTAAACTCTCTCTCATAAACACCAAGTACATCTCTAGCTTCAGATAAGTATAACGCGATTATCGCTACTCATCTAAGCATATATTTGCAGCATATACAGCAGGTAGATGTTGTCCTCACTAGTTTGTCTTTCATCAGCCTGGGGCCCCAAACACACAACACTGGGGCCCCACTACCTTCTTCTGGCAGAACAATAACACACCCACTTGTCCTCACTGTCACTTGTAACTCACATACAGAGGCATCACCTTGCATATCTAAAACAACCAAACCTTAGCATAGCTACAGGGGTGGGATTCTACCGGTTTGCACCTATTCGCCACAACCAGTTGTCAACATTCTAAGCAGTTCAGAGAACCGGTTGGTAGAAGAAATTACTGGCCTAATCCTGTAAGGAAGGCAGGAAGGAAACATTCTGGTGTTGCTTACAGAAACTGTCTCTCCATTAACCTTTATTACATTCTTGGCAGGACTAGACTTCCTGTCTCAGGAACTTCTCTGGAGGTTTTTTTTCCCTCCTTTGCTGGTACTTTGCTTGTGTGGAGTGACCATTCAAAGTTACAATGGCACTGGAAAAAGGGACTTATGACCATTTTTCACACTTACGACTGTTGCAGCATTCCCATTGTCATGAGAGGCCAGGCGACGAGATGCGTGCCTCGATGTGAGTGATGTTGAGTTGGCCACGCCCAGCCAGTCACATGACCACCAAGCCATGTCCACCAACTAAGCCACGCCCACAGAACCGGTTGTTAAAAAATTTGAATCCCACTTTTGCATAGCTAGTCAATGCTTGGCTGGAAAGTCACCACAAAAGCCCAGGTTGTAGGTTCAAGAGTGACTATTAAGTCTCTGTAAATTCACCTGGAGTGAAACTTGACTCCAGTTTTTATCTTTTCTCCAAGCTTTCACCCCAGGCATTCTAGAAGGAGCAGGCAGAGACAGCAGAATATGTTCCGTCTAATGAGGCAAGTTTACAACCACTTTAGTTATTTTCACGTCTCTTCTTTCATGCCAGACAGGCAACTTTTCCTTTCCTTATCCTTGACTGACCTCAGCAAGCTTCAACATGTTTACTTCTTGCTTGACCTACTGGTGAAAGATAACACACTGTCCCATCATTCCCTAGGTTCTTGATGCCAGCAGTATCTCACACCCAGTCTGATCTGGTTTCTAATGGCCATGTCAATCACAGTGCATGAAACACTACATGGTAGTCTAAGCTTGTTAGAAATCATCACCTCTTATGGTCATTTTTCAGCAAGTCTGCATCAAACCAGATTTCTTTGGCCCATCCATGATCTATCCAATCTGTATGGGCAAGAGATTAACTCATTTCTATGTCCGTCTTTGCTAATTTTGTATGGGACTTTACACTGGAAATAAGAAGACAGGTCATCTTTTAAAAGCATCTTCTCATGCCCAGCTGTTATGAAGGGTAATTTTCTTCTACCCATAGACTCTGTTCTTTCCCATTTGCACATTAATTAGCATAGCAGCTAGTTGCACCATTGGTGATTAAATCATGTCTGTTTAAATTACTTTTACAATCATTTTCACTCAAGTGTGTGTTTTGCATTCTATTTTTATGCTTTTAAAAAAAAAAAAAAGCCAAGAATTCTTGCCAGAGAACTTGCAAAGTAAGTAAGTGGCAAACAATTCTGATCTGAGGTAATTCTTGGATCAGAATTTGCAAAACCCTGATCCTTGAGCATTCAGAGATGCAATAACGTGGCCCGATAATCCTCAGAGCTGTGTCTTTGATTAGTTGCTGTAATTCTCTGCTGCAGCCTCTGCCATCATTCTACTCTGCATTTTTCTTCCAATATTAATGATGAATGTTGAGCTGTTATTACCATGAATCGAATTTCAAGTTTTATAATTGTAATGTGATTAAACTTCAATGGATGTTAGTTAAGAAGACCCCCTCAGCCTTGTGTGGTGTCTATTTTCTTTACCCTGTATCCCTTAAAATATCCTTCCCCAACTTGGAGTCTTCAAGCTATGTTGGTTTTTATTGCCACCATCCTCCATCAGTAGAGTCAACATTCCTCTCAGCTAAGAAACATGGATGCTCATTTAGTCCTAAGTATCACAGTAAGACAGTAAGGATTGGCTGCATTAATCTGGGCAGCAGAGAAACAAGGTGTGAAGATTAAATACTGTAACAGCTTTAACAGGAAGGGCCATATGAGAGCCTTCCATTGACCTTAATGTGACCTTAACATTTATTTACTTTTAACAAGATAAATTCATCAGAGGTGTGACTTGACTGCAACACAGTAAACTGAAACGGTCCTTTTATCCTATTTATTTGTCTCTGCTTTATTTCTGGGACTCTACAAAGAGTTTTACTCTGCCTCCGGTTTTCAAATCTTTCCTTTCAAGAACACCATAACAATGGCTGTGTTGCAGTGATTTGTTGTGCTGTTCCTTGTGGCTGAGAGAAAGCCCAGGGCCTGGCCCTGTGTGTAAGCCCCTTAACAGTTTACTTTAAATAAAGTAATAAACCTCTCCCTTTTCTTCCTCTCATTGTGGCCATTTCCTCTCTGTCAGGGTGTATTCAGCATTTCTGGCACATGAAACAATTGAAATGATTATTCTGGCCCAGAAGCATCCATGTCTGAGAGCCTTGATTTTTCAGACGCTGGGCCGGCAGTTAGCAGTGGGAAAGTGAATGAAGCTGAGCAAGATCTCTCCGGAAAACCTGACCTTTCTTTTTTCAAAAGCCTCATTCCTCCCAGTAGCTCATCCTGCAACAAAAGCTTTGGCAAACAACATGCATTGACGCATCATAGCCCAAGGCAAGTCAATTAGCACCTTTGGGGAAGAAGGAGCAAGGGAAGTTGGCGACAATAGTCTTGTGTTCCCTCTGCTCCCACCTAAGGCAGCTCTTGAAGGTGCAGGGCTGTTGGGCATAGGAAGGTTGAGCTTGAAATTCCTAAATGTGCAGGTCATTCTCACTACTTGTGTCGGAAGAAAGTAGACCTGTGTGCATAATAGGAGTCTTTTATTAGTATTGTATTTCTGAGTGCCTTTGAGTCAGTGTTGACATTGGTGACAGCCTGGATTAGTCCCTGCAATTTTCTTGGAAATGTTTTCAGAAATGGCTTGCTGTTACCTTCTTGCTAAGGTTGGGAAGGAGTGATGGGCCCAAGATCACCCAGCTGGCCTTAGGCAAGATTACAACTCACACTATTAAGTTTTCAATTTTTCAGAGAGAGAGAAAGAGGGAGGTGTACAATATTAGCATACTCCGAAACCCCCGCAACAGATTGGTCCGTACCAGCGAAGACCTGATTGGTTGAAAGGTCGGCCGTGATTGGAGCGCTAGGAATCTACCGCGATTGGCTGTGCCGATCGCAGGAGATTCAAAGTGCTGCCATTGGCTGCCGAGCCGCAAGCCAGCCCTATATGAAGGGCTGCCGCGGCTCGCATTCTGAGACAATTACCAATACTAAATAAAAGAGCTGAACTCACTAAATGGTCTCGCGTCTCTGTCGAACCGATCCGCCTCAAACTTAACAGGAGGGAGGGAGGGAGAGAGAGAGAGAGATCCTCAAGGACCTTAATTACTTAAATCGTTTAACTTCCTTTCATTTCCCTTTCCTCCCTCAAACAGCTAAGGAACACCCAGATTTGATTGGCTAGAGATCATCCTATTCTTTGTGTGTGCCCTGATTGAGTGGGAACATCCATATGATTAATCCTATCCAAAGAAAGGAGGAGAAAGTAATTCACAAAAGGATGAAGTGCCTGCCAAAGAAAGAAAGGTGCAACTAAAAAGGAGGAAAATAGTGAGTTCCTGATTTTAAAGTGGATTAAGAAGCAGATTTAAAAAAAAAAAAAACAAGCTTTCTGTGCTTGACCAATGAGTTATTTTCAGAATGTTTTAGGTCTTGGCCTAGCTGATTATTCATCATCCATTTTCAATCAGAAATGCTAATTGGGTTCCCTACACCCCCATCCCAGATTATAATGCAATAAAGAACTGCAGGCTTCATTTTAAGTATGATTGAATAGACAGAGACAGGGAGAGAAAACCAGAGACGCAATCAATATTTGGGCTTTCAGTTCCCATCAGCCTCAGCCAACAGGACCGTTGACAAGGATTCTATGTCTTGTCATCCAAAATATCTTGAGACAACAGTTCCCTATCCCTTGGATTAAGGGAACCATCGTTTCTATATGACAATATTGAGGTATTAGTAGATAATGCTACTAATGGAAACCCGGCAGGCAGTATGAACAGAGATAAATGCTGCTTAATCATCCACATCCAAAAGTAAAGTGATTTCTGGTTTTATTTCTCCATTTTGCCTGGCTTACCTGCTGAGATACTGTTTAACTGTTTTCATTTAGTATTTATTTTGCGGTGCCTTTCAGTCAGTCTTAACGCCTGGCAACCACCTGAACAAATTCTGGCAATTTCCTTGGCAAGATTTTGGAAATGCTCTTGTCTCCTTCCTAAGGCTAGGAAAGAGAGACGGGCCCAAGGTTGCACCACTGGCTTTAGGCCTAAAGCAAATCCAGAACTGGTGGCCTTCCTGCTGTGTCCTAACACGCATGCCCGAAATCCCCGCGTGCTGATTGGTCAGGACGCGGGGATTTCGAACCGGCCGA
>BHEV01087621.1:0-11367 GCA_004319985.1 Emydocephalus ijimae | reverse complement strand
TCGCCTGGCCAATCAGAAATCCCCGCGTTTTAGCCAATCAAAACGCGGGGATTTCGAGTATGTATATTAGGACAGAACATTCCAGTATCTTTTTTTTTGCTGCTTCATCTACTGGAACACGCCCCCCCCACCCCAAAAGCAAGAAACCCTTGTCCTGGGATCTTTAATTCAGAAGAAGCAGTAAGGGCATGCAATCCTATCCTAGCAACTTCTATATTTATAAGAAGTAAAATCCATAAGATGTTTGAGGTGGGCAACCTACCAGTCCCGCAGAGGATACATCCTCTAAAAAAGCTAAATGGATTGTCTCAGAGCTGAGGCTGAGATGGAAGAATAGAGAATAGGAACATATGTAAGTCTACCTAAAACTGCATTTTAAAAAAGACCTTTATGTAGCTGCATATATTTTCCTTGCTGGTTTTCTGAACATCGGACCTGAATTTCTACTGTATGTACAATTTAAACATATAAATTTCTTGTGGTCCTTATTTCTTATTTCATCCAGAACTGTCCAAGGTCAAACATCTAACTTCCTCCTTCTCTGATTCTCACCTCAGCTCAATCATGTTTTGTAATTTCAAGTACTTCATCCTTGTTCTTTTCTTAGTTTCTCCTTCTGTTGCACATTTTAGTTTTTGAAGATAATCTCCCCAATCTTCTCTTTTGAAAGCTAAACATATCTAGCTCTTTTAACTATCTGTCACAGTCCCTTTTTCATATTGTTACTTTTCTGAATTCATCCCAACTTCTCCCTATCCCTTTTAAAGTTTGGCTGCCAGAATCAGACACATATTCTCAAAGCAATGTAAGCAATGGAGTATATAACAGAAATATTGTCTACCAGAAAGCACTTTACTGAACTCCATATAAGTGAGCAACGTCCAGCAAAGACCACAATCAATTGGATACCACCAGATGGTCAGAGAAAAGAGGAAGACCAAAGAAAACTTGGTGCTAAACATTTCAGAAAGATATGAAAAACATCAATCTTAAATGGAAGGATGCAGAGACTGTAGCTGCAGACCAAGAACTGTGGAATACTCTTGTAGCCCAATGTGCTTAGCATAGGATGTAAAAATAATAATAATTATAGACCATCTTCTGGTAGCAATTTCTATGTTAACACCTAAAACATGTTGGTTTTTATTTGCCTTATCTTATAATATCTGCCTTAAAGCCATCCCAAAATTTCATGGCTAATCTGAAATTTAAATCCTATCAAAGTAGAAAGTCCCAAAACTTCCAACTGTCATCATAGTGACCCAAAATCATTCTGACCAAGTGTTGAATACTATGTTATCTGGCAATAACTAGAATGTATAGACGCTAGAGTGACATAAAGAGTATGACCAACTCTGGATTGTTTACTATTACCAATTTCCATTCTCAGGGATAGAGAATATAAGAGTTAAGCAGGCCAAGGAAGCATCATTGGTGAGCCAGAAAGTCATTGTGGGGGGAGGAGGGAGCAAAAAAGAAAGAAAAAGTCCTATGTGAAGGAGAAATTAGAAGCAAGAAATGAAATAACCTGGTGGTATGCAAAAGATTCTTGCTCAACCTGAATGTAATGGTAACTTGCTGCTACTGCTGAGGTCATTAACAGATTGGTAAGTGGAGGGAAGAGCAGGTATTGTGAATGATCCTCTCTTAGGGAAGAGAGCTGGATAGATTATAAAAACATCAAGGAAGACAGTTGTAGAGAGTTGTACAGCTGAAGAATAAAAAATGAACAATTTTATATGTGAGACTGAACTTATCTATCTGTCAGCCTCAAGATATCTTCTACATCTTTTCTGCATCTTCTCTGCTGCTATGCTCACTGCTTTCTTTCAGCTGTCATTAGCAACGGGGGAGGGGGGACTTGGAGGGAAAGAGAGCTGGAGGTGTTACATTCTTGTGCTGTGGGTAAGAAAGAGGAGGGGGTATATAAATTCTTGTCTTTAACTTTCTATTTCCTTGCTAGCTTTCTTTCCCTTTTGCGCAGCTGCGAAGTTTTATCAAAATATGTCAAGGTCAATGGACAGAGGCCTCATCACCACCTGAAGATGCCCACATGATCATATTCAGAACTTTTAATTGGAAGAGTCATTTGGACTTTGGGGGGTGGGAACAATTCCATTCCTTTGTATGTGTGATCTGTGCACCAAATTCTTTAGATTCCGAATTCAATCTGTAGCTTCCACTTTGATTTCCAGTAAAAGGAAAAACTTTGCTCTAATTCATGGAGTCTGAGTATTTCTTTCTTGGATCTTGAAGGGAGCACACACTGACACTGTCCTTGCTTTGCTTAGCACACAGCTGAATAAGGTTTTGCAACTAATACACTGATCTGACTGTTACAGGACCATTGAAATTTGATGCAATGCCTTGCCAAAATGTTTTGTCCATTATCATGATTTTACCATTACCGTGATTCCATCACAGGGAGAAGCCATCATAAATGAAGAGTTGATTTAGACTCAGTCAGTGTGGCTCTTTGAGCACTGCTGGCTCATACTACTGCTAAATATGAAAGGATTTTGAAGGAGTTTATTAGCTTTATAAATGAGAAACAAGTTGACCCAATATCAGAGTAAGGGTACAAGGCAGCCTTTGTGAGAGGAAGGTTGAGAGCAGGTTGGGGTTTCTTGAGCTGTGCATGACATGTACTGTGTGGATTTTGATTGTAAGACACACATTTTGTTATTTTATTTTTGTCTGCTAAAGCATCTATTTGGGTTATATGGGTGGAGATTGGTATGTGAGGGTGGGAGTAAAATGACCTTCTTCGGCAGAACTTTTTCACCTCTGGAAATAGCCTCACCCAGACACCTCAAAATCTAGTTGGAGGCAGTGGATGGGTGGAGAACCCTGAAAGTGATTTGACAGGTTTTTATGATGTTTGTGAATGACACTCCAGCTCATTCCTGCTACAGTGCTCTCAACATATCAAAAAGAGCCACTAGGAAAAGTTGTGCTATTCTTGGATTCCAATAGGTTTCTGGAAGTGTGTCTTTTAATAGTGGGCACTTAAAAGTATGTGCAATTAATAGTGGAGTATTTGTTTCAGGTTTTGCTATTTTCTTTATATTTAACTGGAATGACAGTTAAACTGATTTTTTTTCCCATGATCAAAAAAAAGGGGCAGAGTGTTCCTAACACCATAAGATAGTAGCAGTTAAAAAAACTCCATTTATTTTAGTAATTCTTGTTCCACAATTAATAAGGTAGCAATTAAAAATATGAATATATCTTTGAAGAGGGAGGAAATAAATTTATACCAGCTCTGCATTGATGCTGCTTTTGGGTACCACTTGGTCCCAGAGGTCCCAGGATTGATGATACCCTTATTATCTCCCCTGAGTTTTAGGAATTGTATTTGTTTATACATCATGGTCAATGAATAAACCAGAATATAGTGTTATCTATATTGCACTGCAGGAAATTTGGCAATATTAAATCAGTTTTTCACTTAAAGGGTTTAATAAAAGCTGAAACCAAAGGAAAGTAAAATTATTATACCAGTGTTTTGATGAGCGGCATATACATTTGATATATTGTTTGGGAAATGTCAATTCATGCAACATCAAGGCAGAACACTTGTGGTTGCCCATTGGGTTCTTTTCCTCCCATTCATGCTCTTGATTCACCAGGCTCATTACTTGATTGCTCATTGCTTGATTTATGAGTGAAGAGATGTTATGACTCACTTGTTTTAAACAGGCAATTGGCACTGTCAAAGCTGACTACTGTTGAGATCTTGACACTCTAAAGTACAAATAGAAAAAAAGGGTGCCTCAGCTGAGCTTTCTTCCATCATTCATTAGGGTAGGAAGTATGAAAACGTGACGTAGCACGTGATGCATGAGCAAACTGTGACCACACTGCCTATGTTGTTGGGAACAGCAATTCTTAAGGGTATAATTTTCTTGCTACTTAAATCAAACACATGCCCATATATCTAATTCGACTGTTGCTTGGGGAAAAATAATTCCCAACAATCATTAACAGTGATATATAAAGCAGCTTGAGAACTTAGTATATAAATATCTTGATCACTAGATGGATGTTAGTATATTGTGGGAAATGGGCAGTTTAGAAACATAAGAGCTAGAGAGACTTGAATACATACATAGCATTTTACTTTTTATTTATTTTATTTATTAAATTTATAGACCGCTATCTCATTGTTGAAGACCCTGCCTGCAGTTCTTCGTATATATGTACAGATCCAAACTTGTGCAGATTACTTCTGTAGGGTCGATCTCTCTCTCTCTCTCTCTCTCTCTCTCTCCCTCACACACACACACAAATGTGCTGTGAGTAAATATAGATTTGTTTAATGTTTTTAACATATTAAAAGGCTACAGATGAAATACATTTAGCTTTTAATCAACTGATAAGCTATTAAAGACTATGTCTTCAACAACTTGAGCCATTAACAAGATGACATTTAAATTCTGCTCATTTGACTAGAAACTGGTGAATTTTAAGTACAATTATCAGCTCACTTTGCACAATTAAATAAAATGGAAATAACTTCCAGAGCTTTTCAAAACGTGACTCTAAAAATGTAGGAATACTGCTTTATATAGTTCGTGTGTTTAGTCTAGCAAGAACTGCCTCCTCAGATCAGCAGAAACTCTCCAGGCAGAGCTTTCCTCTCATTTAATTTATTTATTTTATTTTTTAATTTATTTATTTTTTGTCAATTGCTTACAAGATAATAGGTATAAGTAAAAACATAGTTATGAATATGTGGATACATATAAGAAAAATAAAAAATAAAAGAAACAATAGGACAGGGAAGGCAGGCACGTTGGTGTGCTTATGCACGCCCCCTACAGACCTCTTAGAAAAGGGGTGAGGTCAATAGTAGACAGTCTAAAGTTAAAGTTTTGGAGGTTTGGGGAAGAAACCAGAGTCAGGTGGTTCCCCCACACACCCTTTTTTTAAAAAAACAACTGGGGATGCTCAAGACTGAAACTGGGACTGTTTGCATCCAAAGCAGGGACTATTCGACTGAACTATGTTTCCTTCTTCTTGTCTATAAGTAGATCCTTAAATATGAATTAGAAGATGAAAAAGCCTTTTATTTTCATTCATACCATTCCATCATTAGAGTTTAATCCTTAGAACTGCAACCCAAATATTGTGCTGAAGTCAGTAACTGCCTTGTTTTAAAGATCCCAGGCTGATCTGCTTTGTTTAGCAGAAAGGACAGCTCTGATCATTGCACATGCCTCTTTTTCATATGCATCTTAAGGAGCCTATAAGAGGACCTGAGAGAGCATTCATAAGTGTAAAGGAAAGACGGGACAGTTGCCAAGTGTGACAAAAATCACCCTCAAAAGGTTCTGAAAGGTTCAAGACCTCTTGTTTCCAAGGAGACACCATTAAGCAGAGAATAATTATACAACCATTATTTTATTTCACAGATAAATCAGAAGCCAGTACTTGTCTACTCTAAACAGCAGAGTGCTTGAAAACAACAACCCAAAAGGTTACCATAGCCTATGAAACAAGATAGTCATTCTTGGGACATAACTTTTAAGACTGAATTAGGTTGGTTTTGTAAGAAAATAAAGTAAGAAAACTGAAGATTAGTGCTGGTCTTGTGTGAATTTCAGTGGGTGATAATGCTGAAGAAAGACTCATAGAAGGACAAAGTTCTGGGAACCTTCACTCTGGCACCAAAAGCTATTCTGAAAGGGCACAATGAATGAAAGAGGGAGGGAGCCATTTCCATTCTCGAGAAAGATGCATGAGCATGACCTTTTATTTTCCCTTTCACATGCATGCAGTCCAGTTTGCACGTTCATTAATTTTCTAGTGACGTAGCCCTAGCAATACACAGGAAAAAAACTTCCTAGGTTTCTAATCAAAACGGGGACAGTTAAATGAAAACTCAGAGACTCCAAGCTTATAATTATTTATTCAGGATGAGGGTGCACTTTTAAGTAGACTTTACAGGTCTGTGCTGTTAAAGCATTTATCCAGTTGACATTTTAGTGAAGACAACTAAAATCCATTTTGAAATTTAGCTCAAATGGGAGGGCGTCTATTTAAAATGTACATGCAGAAAATATGCATTAGGAAAAAAATGCAATATAAACATTTATATATTTAATTTTTTTCCACATTCATTCCTAAATACACCTTTTATAAATTTTCAAAATTCAACAACATATTAAAAATAATAAAAATAATTTGTTTGCCAACAATTTAGTGTTCTCTAAGAAAATGAAATTTTATTTCAAATGAAAATTTCTTTTGAACATACTCATCCAGATTTTGATAAACCTTGAAAGTAACAGAAATCAGAAGCTGTGGAAGCTACTAAATTTATCTCAGTATGGTACTACTCTTCACTACTGATTGATGTTTGGTGCTGATTTTGATAGGAAATTGGTTGTTTCATAATTCTATACAGATCAATCTACAGGTGCTGGTGAACAAAAGTTCAATTAACATTAACTGGCCACAAAATTTTATATTGTGGTTTCAACAATAATAAAAAATGTTTTCAACAAAAATATGATCCAATTTAATTTGTGGTGTATAAGAAATATTTCCATCTGAATTTCTTTTCTTTTTTTTATAGTTTATCAAAATATAAAATACAGAGAAAAATGAAAATATTGGGAAAGTAAGGGAGAAAAAGGGTAGGGGAAAAAGAAAAAAAAAAGCATTGACTTCCGGCTCTTTTTAGCACAGTAGAATAAGGTTATAACAATCAGCCTCAACTTTTTAACTTTTACATAGTAATATATACTAGCCATTTCTACAACAACAAACCTATCTAATCAGCAAAAATGTCTGAATTTCTTAAATGATTTTGGGGATTCCAAATAATCATATCTTGTTTAGATTGGAAGATAGAGATTAACGAAGTATGGGAAATTTCATAAAAATTTGTTGTCTGAAATTAAGTTAAATGTTGACTCTGTTAGAGCTCTAAATCCAGTAGCACTGAAATTTTATTACCTACTCATGACTTACTGACCATAAAGAGCAATGGGATATAGATAGAGATTAATTATATACTTTGTCTCTGTCCACTGCTCTGCCTGATCTTTGTCTAAAAGATTGGTAATTGAGGTCATCTCTTTTAGCATTTCTTCCCATGCATACACACGCAGAGCACACTGTAGCTGACTTTCTGAGTAGGATGGAACTTTTCCTAGTAGGATGGAACTTTTTAAAAAATGCTTCACTAATCCTTGCTCAGGTGTGATTATCCTTTTCAAGGATGTTCACAGGCATAATTCAATTCTTAAATTTAACATTAAGATCATATTAAAACATATTGTCCCATCTTTTCCTTTCTTAAATGTAAAGATATTTCAAAAGATGAATAACAAACATTAACCAATTCCTAAGCATTTGGAAGATAAATTTCTTTCCATTTTTATATGATGACTCTCTTTGCTGAGCTCCAGGCTCAATAAAGCCAAACTTCACAAAATGACAATTCTGCATTTTGGGAATCCTATTTACCTACAATATTTTACACAACTTTCATCATTTCAACCAGCTCTGTAATGAATTTTCTATCAGAAAGTTCTATCAGAGTATTGTTCATGAACTATTTACCAAACAACTAGTCCCCAGTGAAGGTTTCAAACAAAATTCTTTTTCTAAGATGTTAAGCACTTTCCCTTGCCAAGCATTCCCAAGAAAATGCCAAATAATTATTAATAATAATAATAAATGCAAAAGCTCCTCTAGGCAACTAACAAGCTGAAGTGGACGCAGTCTGGTTTTCAACATTTTAGCTTTCTGGAAGAGCACAGAAACAGGGTCAGAAAATTATTGTCTCGTTCTATATAATCCTGTATGTGACTTTATACTGCTGGCCAGTGGAAATGTCAGTTGCTGCTCTCTTGTTGGAGCTCTGCCATCTACTGTTTATTGCCAGGCAGCTGAACTCACACTTTCTGCTCATCATTCATTGCTTTCTTTCAAGTCTGCATTTAATAGACGGGGCATCAGATTCTAGAAGTTACAAAGGCCTATTCTGGCAAAACTTTATAAACCCATCTGTAAAAGCTATTCCGATCAACTCTGTGTGATATATTTTAGACATATGACTCAAAATAGTATGTTATGCATACATACTTCTTTGCTTCTCCCTCCATCACAATTAGTGCTGTGCTCTTTTTCAAAAGTTGTATTCTACAGGTGTAGCATTATAATTTCTTGCTTCTTATTTGATTTTTGGTAAAAGAAGAAAGTGTCATGGAATGAAATTTCTTTCTATTTGTTCATCACAGGATTGAAATTCAGTCAGAATCAAAACTTTGGCTGTATTATTGTAGCCCAATGAATGCCACAGATTAGGAAGAAAATGAGTGGGATAAAGAATATATTATGTTGGAAATGTTTCAGACCTTCTCGGAAACAGTCCAAGTCCTCAATACTGTGCCTCACAAACACACAAACATATAGTGTGTTTACTAGTATCCTGCTATAAACCAGAATATAGGTTGCAGATGCTGGCACAGTTTATTATTGGTAGTTTCAAAATCTTTCTACCTAAGATAGCAACATTTTTTTCTTCTTTTGGAGAACAAATCTGTAGGTTCTGTATTGCCCACTTTAAGTGAGTCTGACAAGATGGAATACTGTAAAGATGTTGATTTAGACAAAATAATAGTTATCAAATCAGAAATAAAAATAAAATAACAAAATGAAGAAATAATTGAAAGAATACAAATCAAACAGCAAATTTAGTAATAATGGAAAATTGAAAAAGTGCAGGATTTAACTAGAGACAAGAAACATAAAGCTGAACTTTAGGTAAGCAACTCTTAGAAAATATCATGGAAAAATATAAAATATTAATCAAATTAGGCATAAAAAGAATATGGGTCTATCATACCTAAGCATAGTCTTAATATTTTAGACATATATATATATAATTATAAATATATAAATATGTTTTCTTAAGCTTTCGCGGGTATTTACATGTATGGCATTCAGCTTTGTTCGGGTATTTTCCCACGTCATTGTAGTTGTGCTTTTAAAGTTGTAGCAATGTTTCATCAGAATCTCATCTGCCATCATCAGGCTTCAGATGAACACTATACAGAAGCCTGATGATGGCAGATGAGATTCTGATGAAACGTTGCTACAACTTTAAAAGCACAACTACAATGACGTGGGAAAATACCCGAACAAAGCTGAATGCCATACATACATACATATACATACATACATACATACATACATACACACACATATATACGTATACATATACATATACATACATACATACATACATACATACATACACATACACATACACATACACATACACATACACATATACATATACATATACATATATATATATTGTTAAGTATTGAGCATGGGTGAGAAGGAATGGAGACAAGCCTCTGAACGGTGAACTTCAGCTCTTTATTTACATTGTGACTTCTCAGTTTAACAGCAGTAAACCCCGCCTTATATAGGCAACGCTTGTAACGTTTTAACCAATAACAACCTAGGAATGCTAGCTTTTATAACCAATAAGAACTCTCTGTTAAGGGCCAATCGGATTCCCCGGAACGGGCCAATCCGGTCCGGCTGCTTAACAGCCAATCAGAAGTGCAGGGCCAGAACCCTGCATTTACTCCAAGCTCACACTTTATTAATCATTTTGCACACAAAACACCCCTTCTTCCTGGCTTCTTAGTTCAGGGCATAGTTACATAGTCCCTTAAATAGGACGGTTGTCTTTTTAGTCTATTTGATTTCCGTTGTATTGGCTGGTTGCAATCCAGCTGAGGTAGATCGTTGTTTGGCAGTGGGGTTGCCTCTGGTTCAGAGTTCACTTCTTCGTCATTGCCTACATTTTCCGCAATTCCCTGAGGCGCAAACGTTTCTGCCTCCGGCTCCGCTTCCTGAGTTTCTATTAAATCGTCGTTTCCTTCGAACGGGTTTCCTAGAATTTCCATTTCTTCCGTACCTCCCCCCCCCTCAGTTTGGTCGTAGGGGAGTTGCGGACTGGCTGCTGCAAGTCGTGACCGTAATTGGTCGATATGCCGTTTCCAAAGTTTATCGTCAAGGCATTGCACAAGGTAGGATCTGGGGCCGGTTACACGTACTACTCTCGCTTCCACCCACAACGGGTCGCCCGATAGTTTTTTTGCATATACGAGGTCTCCTACCTGGAAGGTGCGACAGCGGCCACTGGATCCTAGTGGTTTCTCCGGAAGTGGGAGCGGAGCTTTCATCCCATTAGCAGTTCAGCGGGAGTTTTGTTGGTGGCACTATGTGGGGTGATGTGTTACAAGAAGAGGATTTGATTGACCTTGTCGTCAATGTTGTCATAGTCTACTTTTTGCAAGATTTTCTTCACAAATTGGACCATGCGTTCTGCTCGGCCATTGGTCGCAGGGTGCGCAGGCGAGGTGAGCGCATGGGGGATGCCCCGGTCAGCGAGGTACTGCTCGAACACTAGTGCAGTAAACTGTGGCCCGTAATCGGATACCAGGACGTCTGGTAATCCGTGGGTTGCAAAGAGTCTGTTTAAAATCTTGATAACCGTCTTGGAGGTCGTNGGGACCAGGGTCCACGTGGTGTCTCCCATTCAGTAGGCATGGCTTTTGGTGGGGCGTTGCTGACTTCTTGGCATTTGGGACAAGCTTTAACCCACTGTTCGATTTGCTTGTCAATGCCCGGCCACCATGCGTAGCTTCGTGCAAGTGCTTTCATTCGTACGATGCCGGGGTGGCCCTTGTGCAAAGTTCTCAGCAACGCTTTTCAGAGCCGTTCTGGGAAAATGACTCTATCGCCCCAGATGATACAGCCCTTCTGGGAGAAGAGTTCAGTCTGCCGAGACTTGAATGGTGTGAAGTCATCTGATTCTTGGTCCAATGGCCATCCGCATTCTACCCAGCCTAGGACTCGTGCTAGGGTGTGGTCGCGCTTGGTTTCTCTTGCGATGTCTCGAGCGGTCAGTGGCAGCGAGTTGAGTGCCTCGATTTGCAACATGGTTACCGTTGGTGCCGGATCGTCGAGAGTCTCTGGAAGCGGTGCTCGGCGTCGGCGTGGGGAATGGCTCTCCCCGGGTGATATTGCAACCGATAGTTATAAGCAGCTAAGAATTCTGACCATCGGGTCATCCTGGGGGATAATATGTAGGGAGTCGGCTTATCCCCGGCTATTATCCCTAGCAATGGTTTGTGGTCAGTCACAATAGTAAAACCCCTCCTATACACGTATTCGTGAAATCTTTTCATAGCTGATTGCGAGGGCTTCTTCATCAATTTGTCCAAAGTTCGGCTGTGTTTTTGAAAGTGTTAAGAACTGTGCATGAGTCATAATAATTGGAGACAGCTTGGAACAGTGAACTTCAACTCTTTATTTACATCGTGCAAG